>VOMN01001972.1:0-129957 GCA_014899125.1 Orchestia grillus
AAGCGATCACCTAACATTCGCGTCTCAAGAAGCGATCAGGGCGCGGTGTACGAAGTAATAGGAAGACGGCGGTTGTTTGCTGGAACCGATCTAGCGCTCCGTGCAGCTCTGACTGTATTACCTAACCTGTGAACATATGCCCTCTGAATAAAATTCAGAATAGATCAAATCATTCAGTTACCAAGCACATTCATCTACCGAGATACGAAAAAATGTATGAGAGTAATTTTGATTAGGAAGGTGACCTGAACAGTTGAACGAGTAAGAGGGCTTTGTTCATATTAACCATCGTGACATTGTGTACATTGACGCTATTGCATACAGTTGCTAAAGTAACATTATTTTCAAAATATGAAAAATATTATGCCTACTTCAATGTGGTCTCATTTTCCAAGTTTCCCTGTTACCCATTAGGCTTGAATGTGTTGCGGCACCACATGTGGCTTGAGACGCATCACTTAGGAAAATGTAACTGATAGAATACAAAAGGAAGACCTACTTCTAGTTCTATCAAATGTTCTATCGCATAGTTAACTTCAAACTTAAGTAAAATGATATTATATTCACCTATTTATGTCTCAATTTTATTTATATACCGTATCGATATTGATCTGGATCCCATATCCCTGTATTTCAATTTCTTCCATTTATTTCTCGCATACACATTTCTTTGATTTCAACTTGAAATTCGCCTATTTCTCTTTTTCCCTTATGTTACAATCCGCGATACATTCAACCCGGTTCCCAAGCTCTGACACGTTAAAAAAACGAGGAGCGTTAAAAATACAGAGGAGTTTTGAGGGCGGTGTAGAAGTGCATCCTCGACACCACCGTGATGACTCAGCAAAATCGCTGACGGGTTTCCGCGTCACCATCAGACGAGGGAACAGTTTGACGACGGCACCCGTAGTCCCACTCCGGCAAAATTGCGGCTCAAAAACGTTTTTTCCGAGGATGCTTTTTTTTGCGGACGAGCAGAGCGGTCAAAGGGCGGAAAATGAAATGCAGTTGCATTCAACACATCAGAAATAGGCATTCGAGGGCAAATATTTCGTTTCGAGTAGGACTCAAAATCAAAAGCGGATATTTTCGAGTTATAAAAATACTTCATTTTTGTACGAAGGAAAAAAGTGAAAAGGAACCTTTCATAAAACATTTATCTAATTTTTTAAAGAGTGTGCTTTCCCAAAAATCTTGAGAATTTTAAAATTGAGCAATAGTTGGAAAAATACAGCCCGAAGCCTCGACATAAAATAATTTTACATAAAAAAACTCATATTCTGAAGCTGAGGATATACCTTGGCATTTCCAGGTGGGGAGCGGGTCCTTAAACCAATTTCTCTCAGTTCTCGGCTCATGGTACGAGTGGAAGTGTCGCAAGGATCTTCGTAGAATATGCTAGTCAACTGCTCTACACTTTCCCGCTAGTTTGCTTTCTCCAGTCGCTTCAGAGAATGCCTGTCTTGAGTGTTCAGAATTTTAACTCTGCCTCTGTTGCCAGTAAATGATAGCTCTTCACTACATTTTTCCTCTGAACAACTGTTTTTTGCACAGTCGCGAGTCTTATGGCCATCGTTTGAGACACTTCCGTGGCTGATTTCTCTATACGGTGCAAACCTAAAACATGTGCCTTGTCGAAGACATAGGGCTGCTTTGCAACCTTTTTTTTCATGGGGATTATTCATACTTGTTGTCGAGGAGAGATCAGGTGAACTACTGACTACAAGTGACTCCGAAAACAAATATTGTTACTATATTGTTTTTCTTCAAATTTGTTTTGAGGAAACCTACACTAAATTGTTTAAGTTATATCTCCATTTCATTAGGGTGCGACAAACTTTTTTGGTCCAGTAGTGTATTGTCAACTGATATCTTTAACATTACTGAAGACTGCCTGCTGGATTAAATACTTAGCACGTAGCTTATGTATAAATGCATCTAGTCATTTCGTTACATTAAGGGGCCTCGAACTCGAATTTGCATTAGGTGACACTTTCGTGTTTTGATGCTAGCCATGCTCTCATCATTTCTACTCTTTCTCTCTCTCTTTACTTGGATTTATGGCATCGAGTTATTTTAAAAATTGAAGTATGAATGTTTTCTGCTGTAGCAAATAAAATGAGCGTTCTTAAGTGTTGTCGCACAAGTAAACTATTACGCAAAATTAGTTCTTCGGGTCACCTGTGGCCCAGTACGTAGTCAATACTTCTTCACCTGTATCGATTTTACGTGAGTTGCTAATCGGCATTTTTCTTTACGTCTCATTTCAGAA
The DNA here is from genome assembly GCA_014899125.1 of Orchestia grillus. NCBI lineage: Eukaryota > Metazoa > Arthropoda > Malacostraca > Amphipoda > Talitridae > Orchestia > Orchestia grillus. The sequence goes on from VOMN01001972.1 coordinate 2,273, forward strand.
TGTTGAGAATTTAGGAGATTATCCTCCGTGAATTCATCTCCAGTGCCTCAAAGATTAATCATGTACGTGTGCATCAATTTACGACTATGTAAACATGAATTTACTCGCGTTTTAAAACGAATTCCTTTCATTTCCCAGGGGTAAAATAAATCTTACTCGGAAAGATCATTAATGCACAAGCGCATGCACTGCAGTGACCTGCGTATAGATCGTGCAGAAGTATTTTCCAGGCCTGAGAAGCCTGAGTTCCTTGTCCTTTGGGGCATCTCGATCGCTCCCAGCAGGCCCTGTTCCCCAGTCCGAACAGCCCCGTGGATCTCATAAGCTTCTCTCCTTTGTTTGTCTCTAGGTTCAACAAACACCCCAGGTGCTTCCGCTTTGCAAACCCTTCCGTATGAACCGCATTGTTCTCGAGCCCAAATTTCTTGTGGTGTTATTGCCAGCGTTTTAGCAGCCCTCCGGCCATCACATGCACAGTGGAAACGAGTGCTCACATTGCAGTGATCGTCGTCACAGAATTTGCTGATTTGTTGTCAGGGCGAGCTAATGCTTGCTTGGGAGCTGGTGCGCCGCCTGAAACTCTGCTGGGTTTTAAAGAGAATCTTGCAAGTGTATCGCACGAATTTGATGATGTGTTTGGAATTTCATGTATCTTTACACCTAGTTGTAATCTGAACCGTGCGCATTTTTAAAATGTCAATAATTCATGACATTCTTTCAAACGGTAAATAACTTCCCACCTCACGCAAATGGTCCCTTAACAATTACTCACAGACGAGCGCCGTAGAAGGGAAGGTGATGGAGAATCTCACAGAGTATGGCCTTCAAGCATAGGTCAATTTAATTCACTTTGTTTCAAGAACAAAAGCAGCTACTTGGTCGGCAGGGGTCGGGCCTGAGTGAGGCATTCTGTGTTGTGAGTCTCCTGACGCTCTCAGCATGGAAGCCGAGCTCAGTGATCGATTAATGACTACAACAGAATTCTCATGACGACAAGTTAAGCCGTTGATGACAGTCCAACACTTTATCTTTCACGGCCTGGTGTGACTATTAAGCTCCAAGTTAATTTAATCTTTGCGTTATTCCAACACTACTTCGTAGATTAACTTTTTCGAAGACATGTCGATAATTATCAATCATCTGACGGTGATATCTGCGCTTAGGCCAAAATTGTAGATAATTGTAGATGTACGGTAAAATAACGTGACCTGATTGAATCCTTTAGAGAACCATCCCGAGATATCTCGTGGCCGTGGTTGTCGCATTTACACGGTCACTGTTGGTTACACAGCGAACAAAAAACAAGAACAAATAAAATAAATTGCTAGATTGCAATTTTAACGTCAGGCTTATACTCGTAGGCGTACTTCTGCATTATAAAGTGCACGACAATGCAAGAGTAGAATCTGTAGGGAACTGCATCTGTTGCATCATACGAGAATTCCATTTTAGAATGTGTCTCTGGTATGAAATATTAGCGTGAATGTGATGTCCCCGGTTTCCGCCTGCATAACACATGAAGTGTAGATGTTGAGTCGCGGTGCCATGTAATCCTGAGGAATTAATCTCGGTGTCTGACGGCATGGGACTTGGATGGAGACCCAAGAATGGACCCCTCGGCTCCGTCATGCTGTCATTTTCCATTCTATTCTGGAGCAGTAATATATCACTCGGCGCATATGAGCATCACGTGGTGGTGAACTTTTTGAACAGCGTGTATTTAGACGGGAAAGCACAATTCATAACGTAGCAGAATTTTGCAATAAAAGCCGTGGCACAGATGTACACTTTGTTGAAGGAAGAAGTTACAATGCTGGAATCTACGCAGATTATTTACAGGGAAGGACGCAGTAGATTAAGTAAACTGTGACAGCTAAAATGATTTCGTTAATCTACATTTTATGGTGAAAAGATACCTTAATTTAATTGTAACCGTGAATTGTTTGCGACTTCTAAACATTCAGCACATGCGTGAAGTTAATGAACACTTATTGTTTTACATTCAGCGAATTGAGCCGTGCTTGAATAGCTGCAAGGCTTTGCTGACATATTAGAATTGTGATGGTTTCAATGATAAATTCACTTTCTTCACTGATTCTCAGGAACAGAGCTCTTCGTAGCAGATCTCAATTAAATTGTGGCTAAACTACGAAATTGGGTTTATTTGTATTGCAAACTGCCCAGAATTTTCAACCCACTGACGGAAATAATCCGAAACTGATGAATCTTACATTGAAGTACGTACGCCTGTTTGTCGCAGAAACATTCAGATCCTAACTGTGACCTGACACAACGGATTTGCAGGAGCAGCCGAAGTTACGACTCGTCAGAATTAGCACCGTCGGTGAACTAGCTGAATTGCTTTGAAGATATGAAGCGCAGTATCTATTTTGGGGTCCCCCAACAACTGTTGGAAAAATCCAGCAATCGGAGCCAAAAAATGCTTCAACTGGCAGGAAAATTAAAATTAATTATTGTTTAAATTTTACAACATGAATCGTTTTAATAGAGATATTTTAATCCCCTGTAAGGGAAAATATACCTTACTACGATACCAACGAATGCGTATGTATATGTGATACTATTGAAGAAATTATCCAAGTGTTCTTTAACTATACGTAGATTATTCCACTCGTTTACGTAGGCATGCATTGTGACGTCAAGCTGAATAAAAGAAACTACCAAGAAAAAGCTCAAATTGATGTATTGAATGCAGGGCTTCCGTGAATCAGATTATCTTGCACTGAAAGAGAAAGGATCATTTAGAATGAACAGTCGAGAACGGAGAATCTGCACTCAAAATGTGTTCCCACACATAATTCTTTGCGTATAGAAACAGTACAAAAAGAAATGGAGGAAGAGACTGAGAAAATATGTCGAAAAGGGGACAAAATTGAAAGATACAAGTGACAGAGGCTTATATTGCTGAGGTAACCTAACAATGCGGTGATCAGGTAACTATGAATTAGGCTCAAATTGCACCCTGCCTGATCCTACAGCTTATCGTGTGCCCTCTGAGGAGCACAAACAAAGCAAGAATGACGGTGAAACCTATTCACACGGACTATTGTTGACTAGCTCCCAAGCTCACATAAACCTATTCCCACGGACTATTGTTAACTAGCTCCCAAGCTCACATAAACCTATTCACACGGACTATTGTTAACTAGCTCCCAAGCTCACATAAACCTATTCACACGGACTATTGTTAACTAGCTCCCAAGCTCACATAAACCTATTCACACGGACTATTGTTAACTAGCTCCCAAGCTCACATAAACCTATTCACACGGACTATTGTTAACTAGCTCCCAAGCTCACATAAACCTATTCACACGGACTATCGTTAACTAGCTCCCAAGCTCACATAAACCTATTCCCACGGACTATTGTTAACTAGTTCTCAAGCTCACATAGATCGCTGGCTCAATCTCCCGAAGGTTGTGAAAATCTGAAAATCAAATTGATTCTGATTTTGATCAATAATATTTAGCATCCGAAGTAAAGTTTTTTTTGCAAGGCAATTTAACACTAATGATTATTACAGTAAGCGAGAGTACATAAAAGTACACCTGAACACTGTTTCCGTTGAACATTCCCAGTTATTTTGAGCTTTCCTCTCTTTGGATCTGAGACATGAGGCTAATTGTTTACTTTCGAATCTTTTGAGGTTCTGAGGGAATGATAAAATCAACCCGCATCCACCTCCGAGCTCTGGTTTTTATACATTGCAGCTCGTACTTTCACGTGACGCTTATTCTTTCCTGATATACCAATAAAACGTAGCTATTTTCATATTTATGAGAGCTTGAATACAGATTTTCATCGGAATGAGTTTGAAGAGAATATTCATAACATTTCTATACGAAAACGTGTGATAGAAATCAAGGTCATGCGCGTAAAATTGCACACGTCAGCAACATGTCAGAAAAGCATTCGAAAATTCGTTTCCTCATTTAGTTTTGAGGTCACTGCATGCGTATGATAAAAAACACCGCACAGAAATGAAGAGCAAGCTTAGATTCAGCGATGAAATAAAATATCCCAGACGCACGTGCATGTCTAAAATTGATTAGAATACTGATGTATTTTAACGATTATCAAATATTTCCAGGAGCATATTGCACAAAAATGCAAATGCAGTCGTATGATTGAAATTGTATTTTTCCGTGAACGATGCAAGTTCATGAGATTGTGGGCATTTTATATCGAAACTCAAATTAAAAAGTCTCGTAAATTTTCCATTTTAAATATTTACGAGAGGAATAGATCATTAAAATTTATACAATTCATGAGAAAGGATAATTAAGACAAATCAATATTTTAGCCCAGCTTTCGGTCTAATTTGCTCCGACCGCCCTCAGAGCGCGATGTACACTAGGAAAAAACATGTGCCGCTTTCTTCTATTTAGAGTATGTACACAAAATTGATGTTTCAAAATTCAGAATTATGTGTATGGTTTCAGAAAATCTTCGTGAACGCATATCTTTATAATTATAAATTATGAAACATCTATTTGGTGCATCTAATTTATTACTTTCGACTGCATTCAATTTATTCACTTCTGCAAACTTCTCGCACAATTACGGAATTGTATCTTTTCAGCCCTCTATAGTAGACGAATAATTCACCAATACCATAAGTTTCTCTTGAAATTCCTCCTGCCACAGGTATGGGCAGTCACCGGTCCATACTTGCGTAGCTTCGCTGAATGAATTCATCACAGTCCACGGCTCGAGACGGGAATATGAATCATCGTCTCTCCGTCACCGAGACCTGAAGCGTTCGAACCTCAGCCGTGGGAGTGTGACGAGGCATTTTATGGAGACTGTGAGTGATGACCCACACAGGAAATGGACTGCATGCCCGCGTCCTCGAAGAGTTAAATAATGATCCGGTTTGGTCAATTAGAAGCAGAAGCCTCAATGTGGAATCGCAGGCTGAGGGGCATGATGTAATGTGCCAGGAGCTGTCAACTGGTTTAAGAAAATCGTCTCTGAATTGCCATTTAATTAAAGATGATTGTTGGTTGACAATCACGATCGTTAACCAAAATAAAAAGTACATACTAAAAGCGAGTAATTGTTCAAGAAAGTTTCTTGCCACCAACAGCACATGTAATCCTTTTAACTCCCAGGCAATGTTCCTTAAAAAGCACGGCATTTATTGTTTGATAATTCTACGGCTTTATTACATGCTTGCCTAAGGAACTGTAAATAAGCTTGAGATCCCATTCAGATGACCTCAATTGGCTGAGCCCAAACTCTCTAAGACTTACACAAAATGCACTGGGAATTTTGTGGGTTACATCACTTAAAACCCATCAGTTAAGTCACTGACGAAACCAGTCAACATAAACAGCTTCGCGGCAGGTCTTAGTATTTGAGACATGATTTATACCAAAGTTATCCAACTGGTAGAAAAATTAAACGTTTAAATTTGATCTCTTCGGCCAGTGAATTAAAGTCCATTATGCTTAAAGCGAAGTAATCGAATAATTATTTCTTGCATCCCATATTTAGTTACACATGGAGGTCTTTCATTTTCGACGTGCGGTTTAGAACATCGTTTCCGCGGCTACAACTAAAACTATCGAAATAGTGTATCTGTAGTACAAGTTTTGTTTCAGTTGTGTTAATAACTGTTTTTACTCGCGCACTCTTCACACCCGAGTTTGTGACACTCACGTAGCATCTCTATTCGTCCGTTCCTTCATTCTTCAGTACTACAGAAGATAGATGATGGACTGATACATGGAGCCAGGATCTGTGTTTGAGGCACGAACCCTTCTCCCTAATGATGAGAAAATACATACCATTGAATTCTTAGGGAGTTTTAATACGATCATTCTTCTCACGAGCAGTAATGAAGATCTGACATTACCAGATGAAGCATCTTAAATTCACACTTCGTGGACGATACGAAAGCTTCTACAGTGTATAACAAAGAGCTTAAATGGGTAACTTTAGCACTGTAACTCACATTTGTGCATATGTATAGCTTAGTGATCTCTATTTAAAAAAAACTCATGAGCACTGGTTATAGAACAACTGTTTCCATCGTCAATAATTAGTCGCTAGAGTTTGACACTGGGAAGAATTTGACCTGAATTGTTGCTGCTGTGCAGTAGCGGCTGACGGTAACTCCAGTTGACTTGAGCGCTCGCTGAAGTTTATGGGCCCTGCGATGATTAGAGTGGAAAGGGCAGCGCAATGGAGCGAAACATCATTAGTGTCTGGGGTCCTTTTTCGGAATATATTAGCGACGGCAAGATTAACGTCTAGAGTGGCTTTGGAATTGTGAAGTCTGCGGAGTAACGCAAATTAAGGCCCTGCAGTTCCAGTAATCATCATGAGATTTCGAAAATTAATTGTTTTTCACCCGTAGTCTAAAATTTAATCAAATATTAAAAGTTATGGTTGCACAAATTATTGTAGTTCAGATATATTAGCATTGCTAACAGAACATCGAATGTTCACTTAGACTGAATTATTTCTGTTATGAAGCATGCAAATGGTAATGCAAGCCGATATTGTTGAAAGAATTGAAATCCAATGATATTCAAATGGATCTACTACAGCATTTTGTTTCTATTTTCCTATTTTGTTGGTCTCTCTTGACGTGTGTTTCACCAACGCATGTGAGCAGCGAAGATATGGCAAGTATAGTCTCAGTATTACCTCATTCTGAATTTTATATCGCTATTCACGATGGAGTGGACCTTGGAATGACCAAGTTTATAAGAATATTACAGCTCTTCCCATCGCCATAATTCGGACTACTGGCCAGAATATCGACGTAATTTTTTCGCAGAGCTCCAGGTCTATTCCGTATTCTGGCCACAGAATTCCTGCCCAGATTTCAAATCGAACGAGAGGACGAATCTTAAAATACTGCTCTTGTCGCCCATGCAAAACCGATGCTAAAGGAGGAGCGTGCCTGCAATCGCTCTTTCTGCCTGTCCCTAAAATTTATGGAGAGTAGCGGCAGCGCAGAGGAGCTCTGCGGTCTCCAGACATTCTTATTTTGCCTACCTATTCTTCACTCTGGACTTTTGAGTACGATAAATTCCCAATGGCTCCTGGAAAGATTTTACGACCAGCAGCAGCATGCACGACAGACGGATGAGCTTTTTTCAAAGCTCATTTGCAGACGTCCGCGTTGTGCCGTGGGAACTTCCACAGTTGGCAGGAAGAACTAAATGCTAAAACTTTTAATTCAACGTTCAGTGCTGGAAGTTTTGCATTTAGTCTCCATAGGTCGTGGATATTTATTTCCCTCTTTACTACAAAATTTGTCATAAACTATCGTTCATTTAAATCGTAACCGTGTAGTAATCATTCTCATTATCAGGAAGTGGTGATCCTTTGGATACACTTTCATCGTTGTTTTAAATTTGGATTGTGTTTTGAAAGGGTTAATAATTCCTTTTTTCAAGCCCAATTAAATAGTCGATTTTCCCAACGTGTTCAATTGGACAGCATTCGCCTTGTACTCAAGCTTCTTCAGGAATAATGCTATAATTTTATCGTCATGCGTACATTATACTGTACTTTGTTTCGAGTTTTCTTGAAGTATTTTCGTACCTAGAGATATTAATATGAGGAGGCATGTCTACAGAAGCTCATCCAAGAATCAGTCTCACTATCGCGTCATTTAATGAATGCTGAATTTTTAGACAAGTGACGCAAAATTTGATGGAACGAAAAATGCTGCGAAAGAAAAGAACAATGTTCCTTACCCAGCGCAATGAAATTCTCATAATTTTCGTATTATGTCTGTTTGAGACTTTTAGCTTGATTTAGGTCATTGGAAGAAAACTGAGAATTTAATTATTGGCTGCATTGATTATTATTATTTGACTCATTCTTGAATGTTCGTGCATCTCAAGGCAGACTATAAAGAGCGGAGCACAGCCATGCTGGTGGGGCTCCGCCAGCTCCACAGGTGTGATCGCGACGGTCTGAAAAAATAGTTTAATTCCATAAGCTGCGTGCTTTGAATCATGCTTTCCATTAGTCTCCTTCATTCATGGCGCTCAGAAGTTGTATCGATGAAAGCAAAAGAAAGTACTGAAATAAGATAAAGGAGCTCTCCTATAGAACCGCTTCTTGAAATTTTTCAGTTCAATTTCAGCAGAAACTTTTCCTTCCATCGAAATATTCTTGCATTCAACTTTGAACTATCAATAATGAAGAATAGGCCTATCTATACTGCCATAAAAAACAATTTTACTCCAATGGATAAACTAGGGTCCTTTGGAGGTGTCCTGCTCATAAAAAAATGAAATTCTTCAACACGTGCTGGCGAATAATAAAAGCTGTTGTAAATGATCGCGAAAAAGAGGCCGTTCATATCGATATTCTTTATGTTTGCTGGCAACAATTTCAGCGGTCTGGCAGACTGAGAATTATTGCACAGCGACGTTTCTTGACCGTGTGTTGCGCGTCCAAATTTCGCGCTTGAGAACGTTATTGCCCCGCTCTTCTCACCCTAAAACTCAAGGAAGTTTGGACTGTGTTTCACACGAGCTTGCCTGAGTTATGAGGCTGGGGAACGTAGAGCATAGATCGGTCGCTGGACCGGTCCGACCAGGGCCTTGACAACAGCTGCGGTTTTTTAGAAGGCCTTTAAAGGGATACTTGGATCCCCGGCTTAGCAAATTGTATAGCTTACGATTTTGTTGCTGTTGGTTGAGATCGGCTGCAGTTCTTAATTTTAACTTATTTGAAGAAATCAATGCTTCAACGCGCAGGAATTTTAGGTCATGAGGGTGTATTGCTCTCTTTGGGAGTGTTAGTACTAAACATATTCATTGATTCTTTTTTTAATGATTGCAATTAGTGCACAGTGAGTAAGGGTGTGGTGGTGCTATTCGTGTCAACTATTGAATTGTATCAACTACACATGTCAACAATTCGTATCAACTATTCAACTAATCGGATTGACTAATCGTATTAACTATTGAATTGTAAGAAAGAGGAAAATTCATCCATATTCCGTGACGATACTCGAAAGAAATCTCCACCTTTCTTTGCTTCAGTGCACAAACAGCGTTTGTGAACAACATTGTAAAATACCTCTGTTGTCCTCAGCAATGAAGTTCACTGGTTGTTTTACTATTTGCATGACGTTGCGCTTTCATTGTCCTGGCGCAATGTTGGACCAAATGTACTAAATTAGCATCAATTGCGTATTTTCAAAGGTTTTCCATCTTCACTGAAAATGGCTAGCGGCCGAAACGTATGAAGTTAGGTTTTTCGAAATACATTTTAATGATCAACGTGACTTGCCTTACTTTTTTATTCACATTGAGATGGCTTTGACTCCTAAATGACTTCCAAGAGCGCAGGTATAAAGGAAGCTGCGTCGTGGTTTGCCCTGAGCTACTCCTATCACCGACCCCCCCAACACCCTTCGGTGTTGGGGGGGGGGTCTGCCTTTCACCNTCTGCCTTTCACCTCCCTCGGTGTTGGCGGGCCTGCCTGAGATGCCGTAGTGTTCCTACAACTGCCCTAGTGCGGCTCATGCCCTCAGGCCCAGTACGCAGCATCTTTAGCAGCTGGTATGAGGTCCGTCGACGTAAATAATACATTGCACTCCGGCATTTTACCGCTGCGCTCATCTTCAGTGGGCAATCTATGACAAGTGGAATGAAATAAAGTAAATGAAAACGTTTTTAGGAACTTTTACTAAGCCCGTCGTTTCACATATCTTCAGCTAGTTGTCGATTTATTGGAAGATCCAAGTTGCAAGACTCTTGGCTGTATATAACTTATAGTAATTATGCAATTTTCAAATGAAATTCTTAACTAACCCAAACTTAAATTTTTCAAATATTGAAAAGAAATCTATATCTGTGAGTTTAAGTCAATATCGACAACCATAAAATGTTTTTAAATGTCTTCGCTCATTCTCAAGTTCAGTTCTTACTTTTATGTAAATGACTGTCGAATTCGATATTTTTTTTTCACATGAAGTTTCATAATAAAGGACATGTCCAAAAACAAACTGATTTTTCAAATAAAGGCTCGAAACATTTCAAAATGTAATTGTGCGTGAGAAAATTGTTACTTTTAGACTTGAGAGAGTTCGATAGTTTCTTGGACGTCTTCAAGACAAGGCAGGATAACTTTCTACAAACTATCCTCGATAGGCCTCCCCTGCCTCACCATCATCAAACGGCAAAGGGAAAAGGCCTCATTCAACAGCTCGCGGATATGCGAAAGCACACCATGCACACAAAAAGCGGCACCCCAGTGTGGCCTGGGCGTGAAGGCCCAAACATTTCCAAGTATCACAGTGAGTAAGTTTAGCCTAAGTCTATTGAGGTAGTAAAAGTTACACCAAGTTATTTAAGATTAGTAGAACTGTTAGTAAAGGTTAGTTAACGTTAATAGAACCGCTAATTAAGATTAGTTAGGCTTAAATGAGCTAGTAGCAAATTTTAAAACAGTTATCTGTTTAGAAACTCTTCCCCAGGCAGCCGATCAAGGTACAGAAAGAGCGACGCATCGAATTTTTGACGGAAAGTGAGAGCTCATCTCAAACAGTCGTGAGCTTCAGCATGTGAGTAACAGTAAAATTCCTTGCTTTCGCTATGATCATCGTTCGTCTCAATAAAGATGATCTCAAATGGGGATCAATATCCGCTTTGCGTCTTGAAGAGGTTTGCGTTCATCTATATATTCCAACAACAACAACTACTACTAGTGGCTCTCCAGAACGATGACGGAGCCTCTTTTGAACTCGTGAAGGATCGAACAGCCTTCGACGTGAGAATTGGACTCGAAACTTCGTTGAACACACATTAGGTATTTGAAGGATGTCGACGCCCATTTTTACAAACAACTCTCAGGCTTGTGCTTGGCTCAGATGACCTCAAGTGAAGACCAAAACAAGTCAAATTTGGGTCTAGCGTTTCGAACTCAATGCCGCCGATGCGCTGCGAGCTAGCGGAGCTTGAGCAGGTCGGGGATTTGGAGGGTTTGAAAGTTTCTAAAAGACTGGCGCAAGTTACGAGCTTACTTCTGTGGCAGGACGTTGCGTTCCATATATCGCGCAATGTTACGGAGACGCAGTTCCTAAAAGATATGTTGCTGTCCCAAAGTACGCAAGAATTCCCGCGTTAAAATACAACACAGAAACACGGTAACATTACATTACTCAAAATGATGCCGTGATGTTGCAAAATGTTCATCATTAATTTTATTGAATCATTTATTTCTAAACGTAACTAGCGTGCGAATTTCATGTAGATATATTTACGTAGGATTTTAGAATTTCATGAACTTTCTTGAAACATTTCCTACCCTACGCTGCTTGCGTGAGCTTTTCACAATTCCTGAATTTGTTTTATCTTCCATATTCACGTTGTGCATATATTTAGTTTTTCTGATGATTAGACTAAGTTATTCATTGGTTACATTTGCGTCGTGACTAAACCATGATATTTATGATGTTCTGTGCACTTTGTTAAAGACTTTTCTGCTGGAATGTACAATTACGATGCGTGAGTGTGATGGGACATTCGACAATAATGAGATGTTGGGTTCATTCCTAGAAATATTTCCCCAAGAAAACTTGGAAAACCTGCTACTGATGTTGCCACTATTCCAGGAATATAAGTTAATGTTTACCGAGAAGAATAATTAAACCTAATGGAATATAAAATAAATTAGCTTAGAGTTAGAGAAATTAGCGGCCTTTATTCTGAAAGTTTCCGAGTGGTCTTCCATAACAATTACCAGCGATTAAACTTGATTATGATTTATACATCAAACATCTTTTTTATAGTTCTTATGTAGAATTCAACAGAATTTGTACCAGTCAGTCGTGACATTGTAAATCTTGCTGCGATTATTAAATATATAGCTAATATCAACGTTAGTAAATATTACATTGTAATATTATATAAATTAATTGTCAATGTTCAATTAATATATATCTTTCAATCCGTAAAATTGAGCAGTGATGAAATTACTTACTCGAAGTAAATCTAAAACGAAGATTGTAGGAAGCTCAAATTTTTTTATTCCTTGCAAATTATTGTGAAAACAATTACGGGAATTACAGTTGATATGTTATCTACATTCTGCATTTATGTGCTTCTCATCATGTGGCAACGCTCTCGCGTTCACAGCGATGCAGGGTGTCACTTTCGCATGGACAAACATAGATATATAATATATGTATATAAATAGAGGTATATATATATATATATATACATATAAATACATCTATATATATATATGAATAATATCCACACGTAATTTGTATCAATGACATAAGTATACTACATACAGGATGTCGCAAAATGCTTCATTGCACTAATTGATCATAATTTCTTATTGAACAACGTATTTATTCGCATAAACTAGGCATAAAATAACTACGTGCACATTGAAGAAACTGTACTACGCTAATTAAGCACTTACAGAACGACTTGAATGGTAACGCCTTGGGTCATATTGTTTAAACTTCTTGGACAAAAAATCAGTCAGTGTTTTTCGAGTGCCAGTTATATATTACTTTCATCAAACAGTTTTCAAATCTGTGACCGAAGTTTAAGCTATATGCAAGTACTAAATAGGCATTAGTCTTCATTCAGAGCTGGCTTAGTGTAGACTTGTTTTTTAGTTGTTCCGCAACGATGGAACGAAAGCAAGATATCTCGTCGGAATCACAAAAGGAGCGATTGCATTTGGCCGGGCTCAGGGACACCTAATGAAGAAAATAACGGAATTTTCTGGTGCTTCATGCCGCACTCTTATGCGGGTTGACCAACATTGGAAACAATCTGGAACATACAATTCAAAGCCATATTGCGGTAGGAGGAAAATTCTAACAGGTAGGGATCGCTGTGTGTCCTGAATTGTTGACTGAAATGGCTTTGCATTAAATATGGAACTACTGCGAAACGTCAATGATGCTCCTTTTCCTGATGTTTCTGAACGAATTCGACTTTCGTAAGTGACTCCATGCTATCGATTTATGGAGCAGAGTGGCTCGTAAAAGGCTAATGTTTAACTCCTACCCAAAAGGCCATTCGTTTAAACGGGCGCAAAGCAAACGTACATTGGACGGGAGTGGAGTAGAGAAGTGACATGTGATCAAATGAATCACGATTCTGTCGTTGTAGCAATTAAACCCAGCGTCGTGTTCATCAAAGACCTCAAGAAGCATTGAACAATGCCTTTGTGCAAGGGGCGGTACGAGGAGGAAGAGGTTCTGTCATGTCCTGGAGCTGTTTCAACTACACAGATGTGAGTTCTTCAGTTGTGGTCTCTGTTAAACTGAACTAGCATGGCTACATTGAGGTGCTGGATTTTTTTTGCCATTTACACAATGTCTGAATGAAGAATGGCATGTTGTGCTTATCTTTCAAGATTACAACTCCAGGGTGCATAAAGCTAGAGCTGTCATTAACTGACTTTAGTGTCACTCGGAATATGTTAGGCGTTTAGATTGGCCCTTAGGCAGGAATCGAATGAAAAATTTGTTGGACCACCTAAAACAACAAGTTCTATATTGAGATGATCGCCCGCGTATTGTAGCCGCTCTACGAGATCTGTTGATGCAAGAGTGGCTTAAAATCTACCAGGTATTCATTACGACACTTGTATACTCAATTCCGGGCAAAATTTCCACCATTATTCGTGTCCGTGAAGTCCCTACACCAGAAAAGAAGTTGGTCACTAATTTTTATCCGGGGTGTAACAAGTGTGTTTGAACCTGTACATACCAGCACATACCAATTCGTATCATTCAGTACCAGAAGGTGCCAGCAGAACAGAATAAAATATGGCAACTGAAACGATCAAAGTGGCCCATTCTTGCGTTCTTACTAATATTCAATGTCGTCAGACACCAATCACGCACAGACCAATGATTAGACATGCAATAGGAGAGCAGGACGGATCGAAGATCATCTAACTACCACCCGTGTTCTGTCACCACCATCGCCACCACTATCCACTGCACCTCTGCGGGGGAAAAGAAGTTATTCAGAAATGAAACAATAACATTCAACACGTACCACTACATATATGAACGATCCAGAACTTGCAGTGCCATTCAGCTGCGAGTAAGCCGTCACAGGTCGTTGTCTTCTCACTGCTGGAGTGCAACATTCAGCTCAGGTTTGCCTGACCAACGATGGCGTCTGAGGCTCCCAGCCCCAACACCGTCAGCGCGGAGGTTGTGCCCGACGGTCTGAGGCGCTCTACGCAATCGTGAATGGCTGCGATAGTTGCCTCGCTACAAACTTTCGTTTGGGGGAGGCGTATTTGGAGAGGAATTATTCACGAGAGTAATGAAGGAGGTACACAAGTGTTGAAAATGTACGAGCCTTAGATAACCTGTAAAAATATACGTGTCATTCAATAATACTGTATTGCTTTATCCTACATTGTAAACGGGTATTTATTGAAAGGCTTTAACCCTATATTGTTCGTAATTCAAATTACTAGAATGTACTCAACTTTGCACTCTTTCGCTTAAACTTAACTTACTCGTTGTTAATTTACCTCTAGGTTTAATGGGACTAAAAGTAGTTGTCTGATTTGAATAATACAACAGGGCATTAACCATTTCTGAATTCACCTAATATTTTAATTTACATTCGTTTATTTTTTCAAAATATCCTTTTGAATTCTAGCCAGTTATCTCGACGGAAGTTATTCTTTTTTTATCTCTTGTTTATAAATGGATCCTACCATTTCAATAGCTATAACCGTGAAATGTTTTAATGGTTTGATCGCTATTTCTTATTGAGTTGGGTTATTATTCATAACAGCGAATTCTTCTCTTGTAGATATTGCCTTCAACATTTCTGTTATATCGTTTTGTTTTTCTTAATCAATTATTATACCGACACATCCTGGAAACTGCTGACCCATATTCTTCCACTTGGTTCGGAAATTTTTACGTTACAATTTTTTTAATTTACCCTGGTCAATTAATTCCATGCAAAGCTACACACCATACACCCAATCAGTTTCACGGTGTTTTAATCGTATTCGTAAAATTCTGTCGCTCTCTACCATAATTTTTTCCCCTTCCCTCGGAGTTTTCTCATAAACTACACCATAAATTGCGCGAGTAAATTTTATGGCCACTTCCTTTACGATGGAAAATGATTACCTCCTTGCGAACATCGATAACTTTTTCCCTCTTCTCTGTGTTTCTGAGCTTTCTCAAGATCCTGCCCTGAATCTTGCAGCCACTTCTTACATTTCCCGTGCGATGAAGAATTTGATATGTCTCCTCGGTAAGATAGATACATTTTTTTTTGCTTCTCCCATAGTTTTCAAGCCTTCTCAGGAATCCTATCACGAATTTCATAACATCAAGAATCATAGAATCACTTCCATTTCCTTTACGACGAACCTAGACGAGTCTCTTTCAGGAGGATCGTTGAATTGTATCCTCTTCTCTTGGAGATTTCGAGCCTTCTCAAGAATCACATTATAAAATATACACACACTTCTTAGCATTTCTTTTGCAACGCACCCTGACATATCTCCTCGAGAGGATAGATCGAGTCACGTCGTGTGCACCTGACGGCGTCAAACTAAGCCACTTGGCGCAGCCGTCGCCAGCTTCCCGCTCGAGGCTTCATTAGAGTTCTAGGTAGACTCTCTTCTTATTCTACAAGTTTGCTCGCATCAAAATACTAAGCGACTTTATTTTTGGACACAATTAAAACTTAGTTATTTTGTAACGTTCCTGTCTTATAGAAGAACTACTGACAAAGCTGCTCGACTTACTTCTTAATCCAAGAAACTTGGCCCCGGATTTGAAGTAATCAGAAGGAAGAGATAGCTGGAAAATTGGTTGAGCAGCAGAGACTAATTTAAACCAAGGGCATAATTTCATTGTTTAAGATCAAATTAAAGCAACGAAGAGAAAAAGGTTTGAGCTTTGGTGCATTTTAATGTCTTCCATAACTTTGAGTTTGGAATTGCGAAATTAACCGGACGACTTAGGCTTCGGTGATGTCTTTTGGTGCTGTTACAATAGCTCGCTACGACGCTCTTTGAAGCAGTTGACTCAATTATGTCTCTAAAATGACAAGGAGCGATAATATCGCTTAAAAAGATTCAGCTTCGAACTGAATGGAAGTCCCGCATGCAGGGATTCAAATGTTTCATGTTGCATCTACGTAAAGTTACTTATCAAGTTGAACAGTCCACGTCTCGAATTGTTTTTCAAGGGATTTATCAAATTACGTATCAATTGGCCTCTCCAGTTGATCCTCAGCTTGTACATCCTTTTAGAAAGTTCTCAAATCATTTGTGTAAATTTTCTGGTTTGTACGATTTTCTGCGTTGTAAGATTTTCTAGTTTATGCAACAAATCTAGTTACCCTCTTTCATTCCAGAAAGCATTACCCTGATTTATTTCTGAAATGAATTCCTAATATTACTTTTTTGCTCCTTAATGTCTGTCAGAGTATTCTGAGTTTTTAAATATAACGTCCTTGCGTCACATGTCCCCCACGAATACGGTAATTTTATCGACGATAGCAGAGAACGAATTCAGGATTTGTGCAAAGCAGCTCGGATGTTTTGCATGCAAAGCGCATGCACGAAACATTTTCTAATCGTAATTAGACGTATTTGGGGAAAAAAGAAAAGTTTACTCGCTCTGCTGCAAAACAACGTCCACCGAATTCTCATCACAATTAACTACACTACTAACTAGAAGATTCAATTT
Organism: Orchestia grillus; assembly: GCA_014899125.1. Taxonomy (NCBI): domain Eukaryota; kingdom Metazoa; phylum Arthropoda; class Malacostraca; order Amphipoda; family Talitridae; genus Orchestia; species Orchestia grillus. The sequence continues at coordinate 18,993 of VOMN01001972.1, forward strand.
TTTAAAATATATTTTGAATTTAGCGTAAGCCGAATGACGCATCAAAGTCGTGCTATTAAATTGAAGTCCGTCGCGCTGTGTTCCACGAATCATCTTCGTCGAATGCTCACCGGCAGTTCTCGGTATAATTCGTGCTAACTTGGCATACGTACGATTTATTTAATGCTCAAAAATTTCACTTTCTGGTATTTGAAGTTTGTGTTCTAGGATCATGAGCACCTATGACAGATACCTGGAACTGATAATTAAGGTCACGTGGGTGTGGGGAATTAAGCTCGAAGATTCTTCGTCAAAAATCTGCCCAACTCTAGTAACTTATTTGCATTTCAAGTTAGGCTTTTCGGGGTAAAGGAGGTGTTTGTACTTAAGATTCCCAGTCCTCGCTTGTCGTAACGGATTGATATCGAGAGAATCATCAATGGAAGAGTGATCGCTGTGCAGGCAAATGAATAGGAAATATGGTCCATTGCGATAGATTTACGGTCCATAGTAAACCGTGTTTTTCAACATTTTTATCCCTACTTCATTGAACGCGTGCCATGCAGATATACATGACCAACATCAGGCTAAATTGAACTTTTGTAAGAACGTCATCTGACTTGCCTCACGACAAAGTATTGTCTTCAATGCTGGAGTAAAACAAAGAAACTAATAAGGAATGTTCCCTAGAGAGCAAGAGTTGTTCTATGTTTCTGTGGCATGGCTCTGATTGTTCTTTGCCTGGCCGAGGAGAAGCATTGCGTAGAAAACTATTTTATTGACACGCTGAGCTGCAAAGGAAAACACTCAAGGGAGGAACCGATTAAACTTCTTTGTTCGCTCAATCTAACAAAGAAAACAACCTTCAATCCTCGCCTTCGAAATGGACGGCTCTCAAATGCGAAACAATCTTTCCAGCTTGCAGGGGAAAAACTTGGGCTGATTTTAACTTTTTTTGTTAATTTGACGCATTGCTAGACATACCTAGAAGTGTTAATTAATTATGTACTTTCCGAACTGCAATGGCAACTGCGCAACATTCCACGTGTAATTTAATGCACTGAAAATTGATACTACAACAGTTTTATAAAATCGAACGTCCATTCCGACTCAGGGTGGATTTGCTTCCATAAAAAATGTTAATATAAATTTATTTTACAGCTATTTCATTCGAGCTCTCACCATCAACATAGGCACAGTCTGGGCACTAGCAAGGATTGATCATTTTTCCCAGCAATAAACTAACTAAACTTTTGAAACAACATGCAAAATCATTGCAGTTAGATTTGATATTTTGATAACGACTGAAGCAATTTACATATGCATGCGTTAACTAAATGAAAATTTTTTCATGGATCTTAGGATAGAAAGATGAGTCTACTTTTTAAAAATACCAGATTTCGGCAACAATATTGAATATTTCTTATTCTGGTGTAAACGAACTAATAAAACGTAATAAATTAGTTTAAAATAAACGCTATGCTGAAAGGTCACACATTCATCAATTTTATTGAGTAAATTATTTTGAAACGACCGTTGGCATATAAAATTAAACTTTTGTTAAAGAAAATTAAAAAGTTTAAGCAATTAAAGCAAGAAAATACTTTGAAGACTTTTCCCCCTAAATCTTAATGTAGGCGAGGGTTTTGTAAGTACGGAGTGTTGAAAACGTATTGTAATTCAGCGTTTACTTATAAATAATGATAATGGTTGAATGGATAAGCAAATTGCAACATTTTTATACAGCGCGCACGTTGGACAGTAAAATGCAGAAATTACACAAATATTTCTACTATATTAAGATAAGCTTACCCACAACAGCCTATGCTACAAACGCTACACCAAGCAACGATAATTGTGCGCGCATGATTAAAGAATTGAGGCGTGAGTCTACGGGTGAGAGTCATGTAATAAGCCGGTACTGAATAAAGAGACATCGGGGCTTGAGTTGAGTGCTTACAAGTACTCAGAATGAATTGTGTAGTTGTTTAATTCAGACATGAATTAAAGAAAGCATTCACTTCTAACGTGAAGAAAGATGGCCGTTGCGCTACTCCAAGCGAACAAATCATATACAAAATTATTTATTCTTTTTCAAAGAAGAAATAGTTAAAAAACATAAATTCTTCCCATAAATAGTCAAGTTCTTGTTCAGAAGAGTATATTTTCTATAAATAGCACAAAACAAGCAGCTTTTAAAACATCGTACATTTTTGTTCAAAAAGTTTATCAGATACAAAAAGTCAAATCAAGTACTTATCCTCGTCTACATGCATGTTGGACGTAGAATCATTATCAACCTAATTCAAACCTGCTCGAGGCTGTGAGCTATTCATACGATTCATCACATAGCAACGATCTAAGGACGGCCATGCTGCATACATATGAAGCTGAACTGGAATTCGACGAGAATTTTAAAATAATCGTATTAACTGGAGTGTCTGAATCTCAGGGATGCGAGTTGTATGCGTACATTTGCTCGATTGGAGCGGCACAAACTTGGCCAGCTAGACTTGTGTATGAATGCAATCGTGCCTGTAAGCCCTAGCTTCATCCTCTCTATATAGGTCTCCAGATCAGGTTCAGGATAGCAGCTCTGATTATTTTGAGAATAAGCATACTGCAGAAGAGACACTGTGGATGCTCAGGATGTCATTTTTAGAGAACAATGCCACGCGAATTTCTAGAGATCAATTTCCAGAATGTTTCAAAAAATGAGAAATTTCCAAATGATTTTGGCCCCTAAGGTCCAGGTATTAGTACTGGGTAATATAATAGTGCGTTGATGATGAGTTATGTTTCCTAGGACTCTCAGCTGTCACATCACCGGCCCATAATAATTATTTCTTTATTTTTTCACCCATTCACTGCCGTGAGGAGGGTCGAGTCTTACCGGAGACTTCACTGCCCGTTTGTGCATCGTATAAACTTGCTAAAGACAAAATTGAAGTGAGAATGCTTAAATTTCCCGTCCACGAAGGTGGTCAGCGCTCCATTTTTAGTCGGTCTTCCATTGCATGAAGAGAAATTTCGACGACCCTCTCTGATTCACGTTACTCGCATTGTTATTTTTAGGTTTTTATTTGTGTTTGAAAATTGTGATACGGCTGCAAATCTAGCTGAATATTTTAATAAAGCAAACGGGAAAGTTTCAACGCAGGTTCTGACCACCGCAATTGAGGTCATTCTTTCGGACAACTTCTCCACGTTATTCTGAAAGTTTCTTCAAGTTTGGTCGGGTGTGTTTTGTCTTGAAATGGCAATTGTCAAGATGTACACTGTAGCGGGAATTAATCAGCTTATGCTAATGGACGTAAAACAAAAGGCTCGTGTGTTTTACCACAGAGATGGCTGACGGTAAAGCGCTATTTTTAATTATGTAAGTTTGAAAATAAAAAAGTATGAGTACGTTGGGTGTCGAAATAGAAAAGTTTAAAAATACGTAAGCCGAATCCTATGTAGACGAAACTTAGTCATGAAAAACATTGACTTTTTTATTTCATGCCCCATTAGAGATTGAACAAGAAGAATTTAGATTTTAATTAGAAAAATAAATTTAGCTTAAACCAATCCTGCAGTAAATTCTGAAGTGTGTTTTGAAATTATGTGCTTCGAAATGTTTGGAAATTTTCAAGGCAAGTCAGCTCATCAAATTAAACACATAATTGAGTAGTAAATATTAATCAAGCGCGTGAGATCGTAATCGGGTTTCGTTCTTTTGCCTATTTCCTAAGTAGTAATGATGTGTTCTAACATACACGCACATAAACGTTCCTACGGTAAACTACGTAGATCATTGAGTTATTACAATTTTCCTTTTTGTCAAGCATGCATTCTCGCAAACATTCGTAGAAAGTAAAAATAACATGAGTAAGCCTGAAGTAATTCCATCATCCTTGATCAGAGTAAGGATATCTTCAGTACTCACGGTACTCTTTTGGTTCGTAAGGCATGAATTATTTTGATGCCGATTTCGAGCTCGTTCGACCTCTCTCAATTTCAACGCGCAACGTGACTTCACAAACGTGGTTCGAAAAATGGACCTCTACGAAGAATTTTAGTTGAGTTGCTCAGTGCTATTTGTTTCCCCATGTTTCATGAATTTAAGCAAATATTATTTAAATTGATATTTTCCTTAGAAAGACTCTTGAAATCCCTAGGATAAAGAGCAATCTTAATTTGAATATGTTGAACCAACATGTCTATAGTTCTCCTCCAGGCCAGTTCCCAATTAAGATAAATATAACTCTACGAGCATCACGGCGATACTATTTTTATTTCATTTTTTCCGCAGAACAACATTTTTTATACAAAAGTTAAGAAAAACATCATTCATGATTCTCTGCAAATTATGACCCTGAACTGCCATCATGAAACCCGAATTTTTGGCCCCGAGATTTTTCTCACAATTATTAAGTCTTTAAAATGGAAGCTCACGTTTCAAGTTTACCTAAAACGAGCCTGGTGCAGTCACAAGCGTCATGCCCGTCTGATGAGATTGCCTATGAATAATGATGCGCAAACCGCGCCTTCTGCTCACGTGGCTCGAACTGTGAGATCCTAGCGGGACTCTAACGTTAGATTTCGGAGCTCAAGCCACATTTTCTTAAACGAAGAAAAAGCGTTCGGCTCTCTGCATTTCGAGCTTGTGACCTTGTATTACAGGACGGAAAAGGAAAAATAACTTTACGTAACTTCATGCGTAGGGGAAAAGAGCAAATAGTTTCCACTAGCTGAAGGTTAGGATTTTTTGTATTAGTCATTTGGTACAACCCCCGTATGTGTAGAACATGGGCAGACGAGGGTTGTGCAGTCGTGGGCTAGCTTTAAAAGCTAAGACTTAGCTTGCTATTTACGGAGTTTTATTTCCAGAGAAATTCGTATAACGGCGCCAAACGTCGATTTTTGGGTGTAGTTCGCAGCGTTGCATTTCAGTTTTGTCAAAGGAACAAAATTCAAAAAGTGGTAGTTACAACTGGGATGTAAAATTTGTTCGAGGAATTATGATTTACGGGAAGAAGTAACTCATCATACTTCACGGCATGCCTGAGTAAATACCAAAAGTTCGAGTATTTTTCAAATTAGGTGTCAAAAAAACACACTAACATATCCGATATATTGAAAAATTAACTTTCGACCTATGCTTAACTCGTTCCAGATATCGAGTGACAATCGACCTTTTGTATTTTATTTATTTCTGATTATAGTTTTGTTTCTTGTCTCATTGTATAATTCTAAGACTGCTTTCTTAGCCCCATGTTCGAGTAGCTTTCGATGAATTTCCTCGCCCTGACGCGGAGAAACTTTCGCACAACCTTGGTCTCAGCCGTCCAAACCCTGAGCTCAAAGGGAGAAGCGGGAAGAGATGTGATTTAATCAAAGACTTTTTTCCACTGCTGGTCTTTTTCCTTTCAGAGAAGTAAATGTACAAATACGAAAATCAAAGAAAATTGTTTTCCTACTTGATGAAAAAGTCATCGACGCCAACGTAAACTGTGCTGTGCTACGGATACACGACTGGAAAAATTAAAGTAATCTTTTATTGTAATTTGTTGCCTTCGACTGAAAAGCGCCTTATCAAAATCTCTTAATGATTTTCTAAAGTCTTTAATTAAAGTTAGGAGCACACTCCCATTGCAAGAAGTTTTTATCAATAGGAGAACTGTTTTGTTTGGAATCGAAACAAATGTGCGCTTTACCTGTATTACATAGAGGTCATATAGAAAATATGTTTTTGAAGAAAGAAGATTTGATTTCACGCAATATAAATTGGGAACAGTGTGCAGAGTACCGTAAAACTTTCAGTAGCAAGAGGTAAAAGTATCAACAGAGTCAACGAAGAAAATCACGCAATTGGAAAATTACAGCGCTGATCAATTTTTAAAAGTCTTAAACACCGTCGGTTAGTTGGATACAACGAACCGTTTGTATACAGTACAGAATATATTTATAAAAGAGTCATAAGGGTATAATTAATCATGCAAGAACTGATGTCGTCAGTCGCCATTGCAGTGTGAAGCTCATTGCTTTCCTAATAATGTTCAGGTTACGAGAATTACAACATGCCAGTCCATGCTAGCCTATCAAACCCTCGGGTAAATTTCCAATTATAACGAGAGAGACCAGAAAGGTCTCTGTGCTGATTAATCTCCGAAAAATTTCACATCATGATGAAATTTCAGTCCATAAACTATAACAGTACTTGAAGCTCTATGTATGATTTTTCAAGGTCGTCGTTCGCGTATTGTTACACGGTTTTGAGAGAGGAATTATGAACTGCAATTATGGCATTTAAGGAACAGACCATACGTGCTCTTATTCAGCGGACGTCAATTGTAACAATGAAGGAAATAAAATGAATTTGCAAAAGCCAGAAAGTAATATTAAATAGTATTAGACTGTATTCAATGACATATGGTTATTATATCAAATATCTGAATAAATTTTGGGTTCCCTTTTGACTTCAATAAGGTGGTAATAGACACTCTTTTCGGACAGCAGAGTATTGGGAAGCTCGGAGCGTTCTATCCGTTTTTATTCGTAAAAAGGAATATACTGCACTTTAGGAGACGTCTAAATCTTCTACTTCTTTAATCGTGTTACATGATACTTCGTTCATTTTTTTAAACAACTAGTTTTGAAACCAAAATACATCTGCGATATTCATTTCCGAAGCTGAAGTTCCCGGTTTGAACTTTGCAAACCGTTTTCTATTCGGTGAGTCACTCGTAGACTCTTCACCAACCCACAAAGAAAGTTTTTGCTATTCTTTGCGCCATTTTCACCGTTTCTAAAGAGAGAGTGCGTTACCATTTGATTATGAAGTTTCTCGCTATCTATTTTGATAGTCAATAAAGTCTACCTGAAATCAAGGATCAATAAAATTTTGTTGTGAAAAAATTATAATCATACTCTCGAGGAATTTTTTTATATGTCGTCTAATTAGATGCAATATAGGTTTATCAGATGACGTAATGAACATTTACTTTAAAATTGCTCAGAACTATCTGAACAACCTAATGTTTATCGTTGACACAGGTGTAATCGTTTCAAGACATCATCAAAATAAGCTACATGAAGAAATGAACGAGAATTTCAAAGTCAACTTGTGGATCGTCTTGATGGCACTCGGAAAAGTCATCCAAATTTTAAATGGTCGCCTGAACCATCGACTTATGGAGACTAAACATTTACAGCCTCTCCTTCTAATCCTTCTCCGTCCCTCCCCCTGTCCCTTTTCCTCGAAGTCACAGATGGTTGGAGAGTTTGATGCAAAATGTGACTTTAATGATTCAAAAAACATCCTTGGCTGTTTGGCAAATTAAATTTGTTCTCATGTTTATGAGATATGATATTGCTTCTTATAAACAATGCATAAATGTAATGCACGACGGTACTTCGTCGCCTACATAACAACGTAATGCAACTGCTGTAGCTGAGCATTAAAGTAAATTTTGCCTCTACACTAAACTGAAATTTAAATGAACCATTTTTGCAACATTTCGCAGCAAGCTACAAGCTATCGACGAAGAAAATGCCCCGTTACTGTTCATTGAGAGCTTAGAATCTGGTTATTCCCTTGATAAAAAGGTAATTCTGGCGTTGCGTTGAAAATATAGGGCTATTTCTTACGTGTAATGAGATGAACATTACTTGGGACACTTTTCATCGTTTACTGGACTTTATAGAACATTGAGACTCGTTCGCAGCGTCTCGCAACAAATTGCATTGCCAGTTTATCTACTCACAGTTGAGACAATTGTTCCCATGCCCGACCCAAAATCTTTTCTCTACTTCATCAAACCGAGGTTCGTATTCTTTTGAAACGAATTGGATTGCTCACTTTATCTACTTGCTGCCGAGGCCATTGCTGGCAGTGTTTGGAACAACGGCATTGTCAAATAATTTTTGGCCCGCTCACAGACCTGTGCGACTATAAGGGCACTTAAGCACATGGGACTGGGGATTTATTCATTTAAATAAAGGATACGACACGCATACGTTTAGTGAGAACGTATCTCTCGACACTGACACTAACAATGAGTCGGGAAAGTTTTAAAAAGATTATATGAACGACTCTGAATTATATTAAAATGTTCCGTACGTAGCCTCATGAATGTAAGATATACGTATCTGAAAATTAATAAATTAATCAAGGCCACAAAGATTAGAAAAAGGAGCAAATTTAGTTTGAATTTGAATTAGATCCTAAAATACGTAGGAAAAATATGTAAATATTTTCGTCTTTTCCATTATGTACGAAGAATTACTCAAATAAGCTAATTACAATATAAAAACATATGAAACCTGCACGCTGAATGATGAACGAGCAATTTAAAAATCCAACTAAAAGCTTCAAAATAATCCGCAAGTTTTAATTCAAGGTCATGGTCTTACTTTTTGAGAATTCGAATTAACAGAACACACATGTATTGCAATATGAGTTGTCTGTTACCCGTTAATGATAAGCAATATTTTATTTTCTTTTTTTCCCATCGAATGAGTTGAAACTTACTCCAGTGCGAGGAAGCGTTGACATCAATATATACTTAACAGATGCGTGTTAGCTACCAAACCAACAGCATAGCATATTCCAGAAAATAATCTCAAGTTATTTTCCAGTTGTAAAGTAAATGAGATGCAGAGTGGTAGAACAATCAACTAGTAAAAACTTCACATTTTCCGTCATACAATATTCACAACACAAAACATCGGAAGCGTACAGTCTGTTATGGCTCGATGTACGCTCGTATGGGCAGTACAGCGATGTAATAATTATTCTCGAGACCTGAATTGAAGAGAGCTCTAGTTTGAGAGAACTTTGAACTTTTTGAAACTGTAAATCGTAATTCCTGAGTTGGCCCCTCGTATCAATAATTCACAAAAGTCTCCAAGCGTAGCAAAATTCTAACTGACATGCATCTAATATTTACATTCGTGAATTAGGGCAATCGAAATTATTAGTGTGATTTCATTGCAAATACATGCACTCTTCGATTCAGGGAGAAATGCAGCTTAACACTCGGATCAGGAGGGACCTGAAAATGATGCAGAAAGTATTTGAAAAAAGTGACAAATTGATGCAAAAGGGCGGTAAATGCCGCTCTTTTGAAAGAGGGTGGTTAGGTAATTAAAAAACGATCGAGTTGCAAATGAGGAAATAGGGAAATTTGAAGAAGGAGAGGTTGCCGATGAACACTATTGGGCAATGATGCCAAGTAAAAAAATAGTACGAGCCACTTTTTTGTCGAGAATTCAAATAACATCTTTAAAGGCATATGCTCTATGATAAAAACTTAGAATAAGGTCGACGTACTTGTGGAAAACTGAGAGACAATAAGACGTGCAATGAATAAAATATTATAAAAGTTCAAAACTGCATGAAGTGAGGGGTCGCCAGGCTTTACACGAACAACACATAAACCAACACGAAATGCATATTTTCCTGTTAATTTTAAAAGCTCATTTTGTTTTTTATTTGTTTCGTGCATCGTGTTATTTTTGAATTATTAAAGATACATCTTTCAAATATTAACATGAAAGAAAAATATCTAGAACTTGCACGCAAACGCTGTACGTAAGAATTTGACAGAGCGCTCACCTATTCGTATTCTGATTTATGGAACAACGACCTCGATTTTGTCATTTAGAGAAACAAGACATCCAAAAATCCCCTTGTGCTTATATGTGCACTTTTTCGAGCACAGTTTTTCTTTTGGGTAGTGAGAGGGGGGGTGAGGCAGAGGGGGGAGGGGGGCACTGAAATCGTCGTACCAAGGGTCACACGAGTACAATTGCTTCGAAATGAAGTTAACTTGTGGGTAAAGCGATCGAGAACCTCGGACTGAAAAGAAGAGCAAATTCTAGAGCTTCAGAAACGAACTTTTCCTTCAAAGTTAAAATTGCATCCCCTGGTGTCTCCGTAGCATGATGGATGAACTGCCCAACGAGGGCTGAGTGAGGGTGAAGGTAGCTTGTTCAACCGAGTGTAGACTAATCGAAAAAGTTCCGCATATTCCAACGAAATTTAATTAGGGTTTGGCTTAACAACGCACTAGGGAAAACTAACTAATTTCGACGATAAAGAATGTGTTAGGAAAGTTCTGAACGCGTTTACACGCAGGAAGGAATAGTTTGTGTGTTTTTGAAAGTGTTTAATTCTTCTGGAAATTCTCCAGTTGTGATTTTTGGGCAACGTTTGATATATCTCTTCAAACCATCCTCGTCCTAGCTTGGAGATCTACCTCTCTAATGGCATCTTACTAGTTAAAGAGTACAGTTTTAGATTTTTTAAACTACCTTCGAACGTTCTTTGATTTCTCCACCGCATCACGTCATGCTCCTCATAAATATCTTTCAAATTTGTATAGCGTTTGTACTTTTGCTAGGTAAAATTTGATATTCTTCGATTGTGAAATTTTCGGTGTCCATTTTGACTGGCAATACAGGGAGTCTGAAATTGTGCCCACGTAATTTCATTCTATTATGGAATGCTTGTATCGTAAATGCTGAAGTTTGATCTCACCTGTGACCAAATGAAAGGCATTTTAGGCTTTCAGGCGAGACAAAATGAGTTTTTCATTTAAGATCGATCAGAGCTCCCCGGACAACCTAATATTTCACTGTTGTTCTGAGTCATCGATGGCCAAACAACTCGGACTTGCAGTCGGCCCACGTGTGTTGAGAACAAGGCTTCGCTGATTGCACTGAGAAACTAATCATTGAAAGGGCGGATTTCGGAGACTGAATCATCTCAAATTGGAACCTGACAAGAGGCTTGGTTTCGGTAATAGAGAGGCTGTAAATTTCCTGGTTCTACCTCTCGTAATAACGCACGTCATGTGCGAACTTGTCTGGATTTGAAAACTTGCCCAAACTGTCCATTGTCACGTGCTGATGTCGACGACATAGACGGCGTTCATGGCTGTAGCTACTGCCCTCACCAAATTACAGCAACAGCGAGAGACGAGACAAAGACAGAAGTGCTAAGAAGATACGTTGGCTGAAATTGGAGTAAGTTTTGCGTGTTGAGACATACCTATATTGTACATTTTTCTCTTCTTTCTGTAGGACCGTGGAACCACCGAGCCAGACAAATGCGCGTGGTCTGTGTCTCAAGTTACGAAACAAGGGCACAAAGCAGACAGTGCTGACTCTTGCTGCACTTCCCAGTGATTTGTATTCCAAGTATTGCTGATTCACTCGGCGATCGCAAGGTTCTTAGGGTGGGCGATCGTGACATCTCACAGAGATTTATCAGATCAGACCAATCATGGGAGAACATGTGCTTCTGTAGCGCTGCGTACACAATTTATGAGGACAATTCTGTGTATAGATGGCAACTGCTCGTAAAGAAAATAGCGCATGGAAAGTGATTACCGTAAAAGTTATAGTTAATGAAACAGAAGCATTGAAATGTGAAGGATGAAACTCTTTCGTCACCAAAATAGTCCGCAATCGTGGGCACAGCTCGCAGTAATATCAGCAATGCACGTAAAGAAAAAAGATTAGTTAATTGCCCAGATCACTCAGCCAATATTAACAGAAGTTTGACCTGAACCAGACGGCGGTGCCATGAGCAGACGTAACGAGAGACTGGCTCAGTTGGGTTACTTTCAAAGACGTAATCGAATTCTAGTAATAACTTCCGTTCTTCTATAGAAAAACCGATCGTTGGCAACCGGCTCTCGTCGTAGAAAGGAAGCCCCAATATTGAGCAAGCTCTGTGATGAAGTTAGACTCCCGACGCCACTTTCATTCACAATAGAAGCCCGTAAAACTAATTTGGTTTTTGTTACTCAAAGCTATAGTCGGAGTGGAATGGAAATTAGAGACGGATCCTTTTTTCAAGTGCGTTATCATACCCTGTTTAGGCTATTCAACAAAGTATAAACGAATTTAAGTTTGAAATCTTTTCAGAACATCACCTGAGAGATGCTCTGCGAACCCGGACGTTTATTCTTTCGTATTTATTGAGGTGATTGCTGTGATTGTCTAATTGAATGTTCCAGATTTTTAATGCCCTTTCAATTACAAAATATAGAAATTGTCTATAGTGCGTTATCGAATAAGGACCTTTTCTAAATCACAATCTGCACAACTTAGTACTATGATTGTTTATACATATAATACCACACATTCTCCAGATTGGGCATAAGACAGTGCTACGGCTGACAAGTTGTATTTACAATGACGATTAGAGACGTAGACAACTATTGTCGTGGGAGTAGGTGTTCTGAGGGCATACATGTCAAATGATATTGAACACAAAATTGATATTATGTAATAGCCCTTACGTTCTAAAATACAAAAATAAAATTCTTACAAATGAAAGTAAAATGAATTACTATGACAGGACTTCCAGTATCCTGTTATCGTAACTAGCCTGCCTGCCATCATTGCAGGACTTCTATTATCCTGTTATCGTAACCAACCTGCCTGCCATCATGACAGGACTTCCATTATCCTGCCATCGTAACCAGTCTGCCTGCCATCATTGCAGGACTTCCATTATCCTGCCATCGTCTGCCACGAGTGGATGACATGGCTGTTAATCACAGCAGTGAAAGATGACCGTCAGTGATGGCACCTTATAGAGCAAAAAATGTTGAACATTTTCAAGCTTCTTATCAACTTATGAATTTTATCACATCATTCAACATTTAGCCACGAACAATTCCTTCAAAAGAACTTGTGCCCTGCTCACTGTTTTGGATGGCAACGAATTTGAAATGTGATAATGCGCATGAAAACCACATCAGTAGCTATCGTTCAGGAACAATTCGAAGGTTTCCATGTTCACCCTGGAATTCTTACTTTTTTCATCTGTTCCATGATATGAATTCATCTGAGACTGAATGAAATTAATTCAAAAATCCCGCTGCATTTTCCAGAAGATTAGTTCACTTTGAAATGCGTGTGTCAGTCTTGGGGACGCATGAATTCGTAAAATATCAGCAAAAACAAAACGGGTTATCCTACTGAAAAGGGTAATCAACTCATCCCAAAACAGTAAAATAATAATTTTCAAACTAATGATCGCGCTAAAGTTAATATTATAAGATCTATTATAGACTATGGAGCTTAGGTGCGTATCACATACAATGTTTGAGTCTTACCCAAGATGAAAGTCGTAACGAAAATTTTTATTCACTTTTCAGATGTTTGATCAAATGTATGGAATCCCAGAGCTGCTGCTGAACAACATTCTGAGTTCGGTTATTCAAATCTTGCATAGATATATTGTAGAAAGTAGTAGTAAACTTCCTATAATTTTAATTTCAAGTTGATCGACTACTTAAATTTTCGATAATAAAACATTAGTTGGGTCCGTACATGATTGTAATAGATAATGAAACAGTTAATAAATATATTCATTAAACCTCTGAGAAATATAACTTAAAAATCAATTCGCGGGGAAATAATTTTTCTACCTTTGCACCTACCCTCAAAACTGTTTATGAAACCTGATATATATCTAATTAAATCCATTGAGTGTTAAATTCACATTTATTTCTCAACAGATATTCTATATAATTATGGATACACGCATTCCTTTCTTTTTCCTTAACAATATAAAAATTATGCTTTTGACGTGACATCTGTTGTTCAAAGTAAATATTGCACTCCGCCAGACTATCTTTTGATTTTATTTAGTAAACAGGAACATCATAAGGCATACTGTTCATAACGTTTAAATTCTGTTGACTGAAAACCCGAATTTTTTAAATTAGCGAACAAAATTATTCAGTAACGAAACTTTTATCGCTTGCCTGGAAAAGGCATGCCGTGATTGCACTGGTATTCTGCTCCAGTTATGCCGCATCACCTTCTCGCTCCTAACTGACTTTCAAGTATCTGTAATCTTCCTTCATTGCCTCCTTCCTTCATTCATTTCCTCGCTGGCTGCAAATGCGTGTATTATCCTGTATCCTCACCATGGAGTTCTATAATATTGATGAATATAAAATTTCTCTGCCATTAATCATAAAAAATTGAAAATCGTTTCATGAGTGATACTGTTATGATCGTTATTCATATTTCGATCTGGCATTTTGTTTTATTAAACTATTTAGTCGCGACCAAGCCAGCCAAGAAGACTACGTATGCCAGTGAACATAATCTTCAAAAAATGCATGAGGCCGCTGCAGACACTTGACCCAATCATGAGTTTCCATCCATCTGAGGTAAGCGAGGCACTGTCAATTGCTGGGTGGAATTTTTCCAGTTTGGGAAGAGGCTCTGCACGATTTGTCCATTGAACATTTCGTGTGGACCCTAAAGAATTATTTCATTGAACATTTCGTGTGGACCCTAAAGAATTATTTCATTGAACATTCCGTGCGGACCCAAATGATTTATTCTATTAAACATTCCGTGTGGACCCAAAAAAGGATTATTTCATTGAACATTCCGTGTGGACCCAAAAGAAAATTATTTCATTGAACATTTCGTTCAAACCTAAAAAGAATTATTCCGTTGAACATTTTATATGGATACAATTAGGGTTTTTTCATTGAACATTCCGTGTGGGCCCAATAAGGATTATTCCGTTGAACATTCCGTGTGAACCAAAAGAAGATTATTCAATTGAACATTCCTTATGGGTCCACTGAAGATAATTTAGAATATTTTATAGCGTACACTACGGCCAGTTATAGAGAACAAAAATTATCTTATTGCTGAAATGAATAAATTAATATCAATGGCATTCAAATATTAACTTTAAAACCTGGCATTTTTAGGTGTAATTTTTGTAAATTATTCAATTGTAGTAGTTCGTATGCCACTGATCCATGATGTAGGAATATACAAGCTATTTTAATTATTTGGCGTGAAAATTACTCAAGATTGATTACTTTAGGTAAATTTCCTTTTCTGAAGAAGCAATACCAAGGAGCGGAACAAGCCTAGGCTGCAGAGAAGCAGGCTCCTAAATTATACTCGCGAATTCATTAAGGAATTCCGCCGCTACATCAACGTTTGAACTCGCCGGCTCGTCAAGTCTTATTACGCTATGGAAGGCAGTTCGTCTTCGGAATATTGCCAACCATCCCTCTAAAACGCTTAGCATTATCAGTTGCTCCACTTGAACTCTGGGATTGTTTTGACAAATCGCTATTTAAATGCCTAATCTTTTCATCAATTGCTCTTCCAGTTACACTATCTTCAGCGAAGGCTCTTGTACTGATGCATACGATGCACAGAAGCAAATTTTTTTTTGCTTTTTTCACCACTTTGAACTTTCTTTGTTAGCACCCAGGACAAGAAATTAGTCATATATTGTTCCATGACCTCCAGTTATTTACAACGTTCCTCAATCGAGTTTCAAAGTTGTGGCCGAAGTTTAGTTTACACGCAAGAACTGAACAGACATCATTCAGAGCTGGTAAGGTATATACTTGCTTCTTAATTGGTCCACAACGATGAGACGAAAGCAAGAAGTCTTGGAACGATAAAGAGGCTATTACATTTGTTCGGGCTAAAAGACACCAAGTGAATGAAGTTGCGAAATTCGCTGGTGTTCCATGATTAAATTGTATGCGGGTCTACAAGCGATGGAAACAACTTGGTATGTACGGCAATTCAAGGCAAAATTGTGGTCTGAAGAAAATACTAACCGATAGTGACCGCATCCGTGTGCCCCGAATTGTTGATTGGAATCGCTTTGCTTCAAGGATGGAACTACTGCGAAACGTCAGCGATAACCTTTCTCGTGCAGTTTCTGAACGCATTCTTCGAGGAGAACCCTATACAGTGGATATATGGAGCAGAATGGCTCGTGAGCGGAAGATGTTAACTCCTGCCCACAAAATCCTTCGCTTAAACAGGGCCAAAGCACACTTACATTGGACTGTAGAGGATTGGAGAAGTGTAATGTTGTCAGAGAAATCCCGATTGCAATGATGCCTGCCGTTGTGTTTATCAAAAACATCTTGAAGACTTCAACAAAGCCTCTGGGCAAGGGGTAACACATGGAAAGGAGAGTGTCATTTTGGGGCTGTTTCAGCTACAAAGAAGTGTGACCTCTGGTTGAGGTATCCGTCAAAGTGTACTAGCATGGCTACATTTAGCTGCTAGATAACCAAGTTCTGCCGTTTTGCACATTATCTGAATAAAGAAAGGCATTTTGCTGAGCCAATGTTTCTGGATGACAACTGCCAGATGGATCGGGCTCATATAGGCATACCAGTAATTCAGGATATGTCAGCGATTTAGATTAGGCAGCTAAGTCACCAGACAGGAACCCTATATGAACTTTGTGGAACCACCCTAGGACGAGAAATTAGACGTCGAGAAGATTGTCTTCATACTGTAGCCACGCTACGAGATCACTTGATGCAAGATAGTTTTAAAATCTTCCGGGTACACATCTACCAGACTCTGAGTCGCACAGAATTGCCGCCATTATTTGAGCTCGTGGAGGTTTTACACCGTTTTAGTAGCACGAGGCTAATTTTTTGTCTCATGAGCTTACCATAACTGGGACTTTTTTTGCTACAACAACAGGATTTACGTGTAAATTCTGTTTTTATTAGGAGAGATCGTTTATTTACCTGCAAAGTACTGCTTATTCAGATCTGTAAAAAAACCGTCTTCATGTTTCTCCGCAATATCTTTCTTTAACTGATCAGACTAAGCCCTTAAGCTGCTTAAAACTTATCTTACTACAAACTTTGGCCGTTAAGAGGGTGAAAAACCCTGCTAGAAGACGTAAGGAAGGATGAGGTCAGCTAAAGTAAGTAAACATGTAATATAAAGCTTAGATATATTCCTGAGCTTACAGGTACTGAGGCGCACGTAACCTTGCCTCACGCAATGCCTTCGTAACAACAACTGAGAAACAACTTGGTTACCAACTGAGTTGGTGACCACCTAATCTGCTGGGTCTCCTTGGCCGCAAACCGAGTAACTGTTTGTCACCGGAGTCTAAATGTGGTCGTCAATGTTGGTGGTCTTGAGCTGATTTGGTCCTTGAACCGAGGCTGAAATGTATTTTTGAATAAGTAGCATAATCATAACTTGATTATGTTATTTATTCATATTTCACTACTGGTACTACGAGTATAAGTAATGACACTCGATTCTCAAGCGTAACCTCGGTGGGTCATTGCATGTTTGAAAATGCGATTTTTTCTCCAAATTAGCTAAGCCTAATAAATAATTCCAATGTTGATTCTTTAAAATAATGAGCATAAGTCGCACCGTACATTCATGCTAAGATTTTTGACGCCAATGAGTTTTGTGACTGTCTCCTACAGATGAAAGTAGATAGAGTACCTGTAGGTAACTCCAGTCTCAAATAGAAAGTCGAACAGTTCTGAAATTTTATGAAAATTGTATCGTTGAATTTTCAGTGGACTCATCATAGTTCATTGCACATAAAATTTCTAACTGTTCGTGGATATTACATTTAATCCAAACGTTACAAGCAGAACAATACTGTGGGGAAACAAAAGTGACTCCGATCTTCTAGCGATTCCTCAATAAAACCTCAGCGAAATACTTGTTGGACTTGGCAGTGATGAAAGATGGGTGCGATATACAGAAACTCAGGCTGTTCTTCAGCTGTATTTTGTTGACACAGGAAACACAATCGAGGCAGCTCTGCAGTAATGTGTTGCCATTTGTTGCATGGCTCAGAGGTGCCAGGAGATGCCACTAGGTCTCCCAGCTCTCCCACCTGAGCATCATTTAACTTTAAGCCCCTTTAAATGCGACGCAGAATTGAAATGTACAAATCAATTTTGATTGAAATGCATTGGGTCACATGTAGACGACCACGAATTGCTTTGAATTTAGTGATAACAATTTAAGCGGGATGCTTAAGAAAGATATATCAATAACCTAAAGCAACTGTTAATATGAGATGCTGAAATGCGCTAGTTTGGCTTACTCTGTTTTACATAACATTTGCCTCTTGTCAGAATTCTTTTCATAATTGAGGTGATAAACTGGTCTGAGTATTGTAAATATAATGAACACGCCTCATGTGAAGTGCAATATGTTGAGAAAATTATGAAGAACACGTGTCATGTGAAGTGCAATATGGTAAGAAAATTATGAAGAACATGTGTCATGTGAAGTGCAATATGGTGAGAAAGTTATGACGAATGCGTGTCATGAGAAGTGCAATATGTTGAGAAAATTAACGTGCATAGTGACTACGTTTTCATCGTCAACGTAGTCGGTTAATCAACTGAGCACCAAGCCATGCGTCTGTTCTGTTAGGTATAACTTGTTTTCGTAAGAACAATACTTTAAAATTTTAAACGTCAAATTATTTTCCCAACCGTGCAACTCGTGCCTTATGTGAATGGTTTTCGTTTCATTCGCCAGCAGACTGGAGACCAAAATAAGCATTCCTCGCATTAGGGACGAATGCATGAAAAGTTGTGCAGTTGTGGGCAAGCCTCAATTATTCAGACAATGCTCCAATCTTAGCAGAGGAGATCCATTCCTTTGACTCAGAAATTTCATAATGTGTTAATTTTCGTTGTGAAATTTTTATTTCAATTTTAGAAGCATTTTGACTTTTCCAACGACGCTGAGTAGTTCCGCTAAACTACTTCTGATTTTTTCTATCATTTGTGTTCATCATGAAAAAATGATGATGTACTTCTGAGAAGAATCTTTTTTGCTAATGGCAAAGACTTTTAGATTCATTCAATATTTCCTTAACTATCATCCAGCAGCTACTTAGAAACTACATTCATTGTCGCCTAGAAAAATGATTCATCCCGTTTTACTTCTTCAATAAGAATTCGATGGGAAAGGAGAATTTTCATATCCAAAACCGACATTGAAGGAGAACTGAGAAGTCGTCAATAATATTTTACTGAACGTAACGTAGCTACAAAATTGAACCTACTACATATTTGGGTACATATACGATAACGAAGGCTAAAAAAAATTTGAATCTCATGGAAAAACGTTAAATGAAGAGCCCATTTCTGTCTTTTCTTATGGCTAGTAAGGCCATTATATATACATATCATAACACAGAACTACCAATTGATAGCGAATAATTGTACATTCACCTTCCGAGATTGCAATACATAAATGGACTGCAATTTGGTAAAGAATGGGAGAAGAATGAGAGGGACATCAAAACTCGGTTTCACGAACTTAGAACATTTGCTGTCACTCTTCGAAAGAGCAGGTCAAAATGAGTCTTCTAATGAGTCTTTTAAGTAAGGGACTTCAAAATGAGTCTTTTAAGTAAGGGACTTACAATGCTCATTTGCTCTGAAAGATCTCTACGTACATTGCTCTCACCACGGGCGTATTATTGTAACATGAGAGGTCCATTTTATGGAAGACCTCTGGAGTTTTTCAACAGTGAAACTTTTTCTTGTTTTGCAAGTAAATATTGAGGTTAGTTTAAGGGCAGCATTAGTGAATCCCGATTTTTCATATTATTTTCACTGATGTAAATAATTTCTATCAATCTCTCTGCCCACGTACTGATTTTCTGACGGGTGTTTTTTTTTTAATTCTTCATACCACAATTAAGGGGTTCTCACCTGAACTGTCATTTGAGGAACAGATTGATCAAATAATATAATTGAAACATTTTCTACGGGTTTTTCTCTGTTAAATTGTAAATTTAATGTCCATTTGATTTAAATGTGATTTAAATTAAATCAAAAAAATTTTATACCTAGGTTTTCCAAAATATGGAAAGAAAATGAACAAAATATTCAATATGCAATCTGAAGTATATGAATATTCAAAATTCGCCCCCATTCATGTTGGGCAATTTATATTGTGAAAAGATAGGTTTGAATGAAAAAATAACAAGCCCCGCTTCTTCACTACCTGGAACGTATCACGCCTTGTAATGTTGAACTCTTGAGGTATTGAATGAAACAGAGAGAATATTCTACTCTCCTACCTCAGAGCAGCATAACAGTTGGTGAATTTTATTCCTCGTAAAGCTTCCTTACTTCACGTCTCACTCACCTGACGCTAATCCTAAAAGAAATATTTAAAGCCATGAGGATCCTTTCATCGTTCCTCTCTTTTAATGTTGATGAAATACACCAAGGTGCCAGCTCGCCACACACTTTTTACCGTGAGAACTAAGACTGCACGAGATCTTGCAGTTGTAGAATCCGGTTTTTATGGCCATTCATGTTAATAACCAAATCGGATGTGCGGCAAACTGTTCTTCCTGTACTGCGAGACGTCACAGCACGAAATGATGAAGACTGCGATAACTTGACGGTGATTGTGATGAAAACTTATCTGTGACAGCGGGATCAATTTTGGTGGGTAAACTCGGAACGCTATACCAAGAATGCTAATTTTCTGAGAGACTTATTTAAAAATTAGATTCGCTTGAGGAAATGAAACCCTTAAATAACACTCTGTGTTAATATTGACAGCATGGATGGAGATATGCTTGTAGCTGAGGAAAGTGGTACGATATGAGGACTGATAATTTCATGTTTTACTTCTCTAGCGTACGCAAAAACCGATCACTTCATCTTCAAAGTACATAGTTACCAAAATAAAGATGCCTGAGATGATTTTTATGTCAGGAGTTGCTACGAAAGACTTTGCATCGCAAGCCTTCTTTTGTTGAACACGTAGTTTGTACGGCCCTCGCGTTGGTGTTACAGCGAACGTGACTCCATAAGATGATAAAGACATCACAGCTCTTCTTACAGAGGCAGTGGATGTCTGGCCGCCTCGATGTACTGGCCGAAAAAATTGTGTACTTTTTGTATCTTTTCCTCTGGATAGGTGCTCGGTTGGGCACACCATCCCTGCTTCTTTGCTCCACCTCCCGAGGATAGAAAGACATAGGTATGCCATTTTCCATTATAATTCATTCAGTTTTTCTTGCAGTTCATTTTTGATGTTAACAAATAAACATTCATGACTTTACACAGGTGCTTAGAGTGCAGGTGCAGTAGCTTGGCTAAATTTTTATTTCTCACGGCTTGTCTCATATTATGTAACACGTATTTTTATGGCAAAAATAGCGCTGGACGGCGGCTTCATCTCAGTGAACTTCAAGGTAATTTTTTCTCCTTCTTGCATAAACTCGTTTGTAATCATTTGTCACTAACGCGTCATGATTAAAAATGGAGTGGCTGCTCTCCATTTATCACTGACAAATTTGAAGGACGCGTTTGACCAAAATATCCCTGACTACTTGAATATCGTCGCATTAGACCATCATGAGAATAATACTTCAGTTCTTTTCACCGAGGATATAAAATTTATAATGTTACCTTGCAAAACAGGTACCTTACAAAGCAGGTACGTTACAAAACAGGTTACCTACAAAACATGTATCTTATAAAACAGGTGGCTTCCAAAACAGGTGTATTACAAAAACAACTACGGTTATGGTGCAGGTACCTTAAAAGCATGTGCGTCATAAAAGATGCACATTACAAAACAAGTACTCTATTCAAAGTATTGGGCCGCTTTGTGAAATAAACTTCGGTATGAGAATTGCGTAAAAATTAGGTTTTTGATCTACCATATGACGTCACCTGATGTGATGAAGCTGATATTCGCCGTGACTCCTAAATGCGTGAGCGATTTTTCAAAAAGGTATAAAGAATGTTGAATCACAATTGAAGGGCGCTCCAAAAATTATTTCAAATAAGTGGAAACGGCATGCCAGTCGGTATCGCCATATTTTCTAGTTTGAACGTAAATGTTAAAGGACTCAATTTAAAATTTTTGGCGATCCTTCTCCTGTCGAAAGCAAGAATTTGGATAAAAAATTCAGAAATATTTCTAAATTCAAATGTTATTTGTTCCTAATTAGTTTCAGGAGTTAGAACGGATTTTCTATAGATGTCTTCAATTCTTTTACGATAAATGAAGTGTGTGTGACGGCCGTCTACAACTTAACGATACTTCTCAAGTTAATGTGATGAATTAGGGTAGGTTAATTTTAGGGTTTTGGATAAGTGAAATAATTTAATGACGCTCACATTAATCGAAACTTCGGAGCTGGAGTTTTATCTCGACAACGGGTACAGTGGGAGGAATTTTTTTCTAAGTTCACAACCTCGAGCAGCCTCATAGCAGCCCATTTTAAAATTATTTTTTAAAATTGCTTTTCTATCCTCATTTCCTGAATTTTACTTTCAAGATGAAGAGGTCTGATCACACCATCATTGCATAAAAATGAGTGTAAAAGAGAGACTAGTGACTGTACGTAAAAAACAATTGAGTTTATTTCAAATTAATGCAGTTGATTCAATTATTATGGATGCAGCAATTCTTCTCCCTTTAATGTGGATAAAAATATTGAACTAAATACATTTCGTCATTGTGCAGGTACCTTAAAAACGCTACTAGAAATTTAGCGCAACCAGAATTTCCGTAGCCCCACTCGAGGAATTCACCCTGGAGCACAAAGTATTGAGGAGTGCAGATCAGATCGGTCTCTGGCATCCAAATGCTAACAATAATTGGGAGCGAGAGAAGTGAAGTCTTTTTCTGCATGTTTTTGCGCTTCTATGAGCAGCTGCAGGCGTCAGTGGTCACATTAGATTCTCTTGATCTGCAGCCAGTGGCTGTCTTTATTAACCGGGCTCCAAGCTAATTTTACGTGCGTACTTCTCATTCTTATTTCCCTCGAACCAGTCTCCTGCTCGGTGCTATGCTGTTCCGAAGCTCTAGGCGATCTTTACTTTTCCACTCTCTGCAGTGATAGGATAGCAGTGGAATCGTTTCACCATTGTTTGTGTTCTTCATATTAGTGTTTGTACTGTGCTGTTATCTTGTGTTTATAGGCAGTGCTCTTCGTTTATGATTTTACTAGCTGTCATAGTCTTTTATCTTCAAAAGTACCCATCTATCCTATTAACACTTTTTATTTCGATGGCGATTCGATCGTGTCGATCGAGCCTGGTAGTTACTGTGGGCTTGGAGGTATTTCAACCATTCTTGGGTCAGTGTCTGGAGGCGCGACCTCTCCTGGAGGACTCGTTTACTGCTGCCCCACAGCATCTTGCGCTGGAGGGTCTTACGGGGCTGCATTGTGTGCTGGAAGGTCTTGTGGGGCTGCCTTGTGTGCTGGAGGGTCTTGTGGGGCTGCATTGTGTGATGCATTGTGTGCTGGAGAGTCATGCGGGGCTGCATTGTGTCACTCTTCTAGTGACGCGGTCAACGAGCCTGGTCAAATTGACTCATCTGGAAGGACCTGACTTGGAAGGCCGACCCAAACATCTTGGCCACTCAAATTTGTTGTCCAAAACTACGTGGCACTCGATCGACGTCTATGGACTTCCGCTTCCTTACTGCTGTTCTTGACAATGTTGCGTAACTTAACGCTGAGAACAACACCAAAGTCAACGTCTGTGCCATATTTCTCACGGCGGTCGTGTAGTTGAAGTGTGTGAATAATTCAACTTTTCGTAAGAATTGCGTTCACTCATGCCTGATTTATTTCACTGATCTTGAAAGTGAGTAAAACGATTTCTCTAGGCTCTATACTCGGAAGTAGACGATTACACTAGGCTCTATAATCTAGAAGTAAGACGATTACTCTAGGTTCTATAATCTACAAGTAAGACGATTACTCTAGGCTCTGTACTCTAGAATCAAGAGCTTTGCTCTCCGTGACAGAGAGTGTTAGGGCAAGTGCTCAGAATCTGAGTGTGTTCGTCAGTAATTTAGGAGGTGCAGCTCAGGAATAATTGAATTTAATTATACAACTATCAAGGAGCAGGGCTTCCATAATCTAGGAAAGTGAGAGTCTGGAAAAAAACATGTTTCATATTTCCTGTTGTTTCTCTCACGCAATTTACTTACACTTGCGTCATAAATCATGCAAGCGAGCTGGACACAGAAGAATAGTGCGAAGTTTATAAAATCAAGTTTATTTGCTGGGATTTTTCATTTCAAGTGAACTCCTCGTTCCACAGGCGAGCTTACAGAGAGGTGAACTCTAGAGATAATGAATATTGTTCGAAGTATTGTACTGAGTATTGTACGGAGTACAGTACTTGATCTCTGTGTTCTCGGTAAAATCTTGGTACTATGCATTATAGCTTCATCGCTTATTTCTGAGAGCAGCTTCACAGCCGATAATACTTTACGTAAATAGCGTAGGAATTTAAATGGAAAAATTTGTATCTACTATTTCATTGAATCATTTCCTTGGAGCATCATAGATTCATAGATACCACAATTGATTCAGAGACTTTAAAACGAAGCAATATTAGTTTAACATCTAATAGATGCTAGAATATCTGTGAAGGTATCATACTTTTCGAATGAAGGTAGGGTATCTCTGTGAGGTGATTTTTATGTGAACGCAGTTCCGGATCAAATTTTAAAATAGCTTCATAAAGTACGAATTTTTTCTCCCTAATATCTCAGCCTCACTATTTCGCCATAACATCTATAATTACCCGTAATTACCCATACTTTTGGTCGCAGAAGCGCAGATATTTCTACCAAATAGATCGACAGGACGGAGAAAAAAATTTAACAACTTGGCAGTATTGCCAACCAGTAAAATAGGTAAACCAGAGATTTGTTTGAATTGCACGTGTATTTTTGAATTAAAGCTGCCCCAAAGCATTGGAAGGGCTTGAAAAGTTTCTGAGCTTCCGCTGTTCTTTTCGGTTTGCAATATCAAGAAATCAGATTGAACGCAGAACTTTAGCCACGATTGGTTCAGGAAAATAACTCGGTCGTTTTCCTTCGCAAGTCTTTGTGGTGCGAGCGAGGGTCCTGCTGCTGCAGCTCGCTAACTTTCTCACTAAGACTTTCTAAACCACAAACATTTTTGAATTCAGCAAATATGCGATCATCCTTTGCATATTCATGAAGCCCAACTTTCAGCGCGAGTTAGCCGTGCGAAATCCTTCGAAACGTACGACCCGTAACTTGAGTTAGGGTTGTAAAACTTGTATTTTTCAGTTGGAATTATTAAACCTGCTGGATACTTGAGACCCTGAAGGTATTATCGCACACCACTCATTCTACAGTCTCTTACAGCTATAGCTTAAATGCATATACTACATCGCCGGGGTATTCAATATACGATAAGCTATACTAGTATTTAGCGCTGGGAAAGTGATTAAAAACTTACGGAGACCAGAGATTCTTTTCTTCTAGAGTTTAAATTATTTCTCAATTATCCCTCAGGCGTACAGTTTGATAACTCAATATTAATTAAAGATTGGAAAATTACCCAAGGAATAATTGCTTTAACTCTCTATTTTTGCCCCGGAACTAATGTATGAATACATGTATGTAAATAACTGGATACGAAGTACTGCACATTGTAAATTTGACTTGTATGAATGCTACGAATCGTAAATTATAATATGTGGAACTCTCTCTATCTATCATTCGTATGGAATTATGGTTGTGAAGTACTTCAAAGCTCCTTTTCAGTTTCAGCAATCATTTTCTCACAATTTTAAACTCAAATTAACGCTTTTCTTTTCGAATACATCAGAAGTAAGAGAAGCAAAGGGACGAACATTGTACATTTGTAAGACATTAAACAGTATTACCGAGCTTCAACATCAATAACGCATTTTAGCAACATTGCTTAGCACATAAAACCATCCTCTCCTGATACATGTAATTTGTTGAACGTTCGCTAACATTCGAGAGACAGTCGATACGTTCTCCGACAACTCCTACAATTTTGGCCACGTCAGGAACACCTTCAGCTATTTCACAAAAGAAGAATTTACTCGTGGAAACATATTTTTCCACAAAGAAACACAGAGGAGTTTCTGAAAAATAAGATAAGACCTCCAAGTTTGCTTTACTGAGAAAACTGTTGTAATCAATTTGAGATATTAGATACTTAGGCAAAAGCGACGAGCAATAGCTTGAATTTCTCCTCAAAGTTGTTGCTTTCTTTGGAGATATTTTCGCTCACTGACGATGTTATTATCTCATTCTACTAACAAGTTACGTTTAATATTGTTCAAAAAGATATATGTTTGGAACCAGTGTTTTCAATACGATGAGCTATGTTTGGCATTTTGACAGAGATCTGAGATCAAAAACCCCCGCAAGGTGATTTTTAGATCTATTATATTAGAACCAAATTTTCTAAATGAAAACTCAATTATAACCCCATTTCTATAAACGAAAACTCGATTGAAACCCCAGTTCTCTGAATGAAAACTCTATTGAAACCCCAGTTTTCTGCAGGAAGGTCCGATTGGGTCTCCACTTCTATGAAAAAAGCCACGATCATAACCCCAATTATCTGAATGAACGTATAATTAAAACCCTAGTTCTCTGAATGGAGGCACGATTACAATTCAAGTTATCTGAAGGAAGGCACGATTAGAACCCCATTTCCCTGAGTGAATGTTCGAGTCGTTCAATCTACCGCGCGTCCTTGCCTATTACGAGCGGCTGTAGCCTCGATACTGAGCAAAAGTGCACATTAAATATAAGTAAAAAGCACTGCGAAGTGATGGGTAGGCGCTGATATGAAGATATTCGCCTTTAAAGTAGTAAGAAAAAAAATAAAATGTATCTGCAAGCTCATTAGGAAACCATCGCATAAAAATGTGCGGCTTAGCAGCCCGTGCTTTCACTTACTTGATATATTGTGGCAGAAGGAAAGTGGCTTAAAAACACTCGATTTTTATTGTGACGTCGCCCTGACAGTTGGCCAAATCTTAAAGTCTAGTGAAATACAGGAAAGACTGTAACAAGGACACATCTCGGGAGTGACAATACAAACTCTAGACTCATGCGAGCTCCCTTATCTGATGACAATATCCAGTTTTGAGAGTGCTCAGAATATCGGCTTGTTGGGTAGAAATGGCTCCCTTGAAATGCCATCGTGAGCAGAGAAGACATTGCACTCCGATATTTCGGTTTTAGATTTTTCTGTAGGTAAGTTATCTCAGTCCCAATTCTTCGCCGCCCCGTCTGTACCTAGCTACCCGGGGGCGATACGTGAGCTTAGGTAGTCGAAATTATGGATAATTTTAGATGCCCCGGCTAAAAATTTGACTGGGTTTTAGAATTGCTGAAGGTAAGTAACGACGTCTGTCCGAAAACTTCTAGAATATTCAGGGTGAGGAGGGGGTGACTGGAACGTTGGTTTGGTAAAAAAAGTACAAAAAAGTTTCAATAATTTGACGTTAGCTCGAAATAATGAAAGATGGAAGAGATTTCCTCTGTCATTTACTAGACTCTTCATTTTTTCACTTTAATGCTTAGTGATTAGACAAACATTAAAAATCTGCTATCCATACCTTCAACATCTGCCTCGTTCTATTTCGTTACTATAAAAAGTTCTACCAATTAAAGTGACGTGATATCATCAGAAAGCATACAGATTTCAGGGGTTAAGCGACAGTCCGTACGTAATTAACGCCTTGTATGTGTGCATGTCAGACGAACTACATTATCTGCTGGTAGAAAAATCGATTAACAAAATTCGATACCGAGATTTTCACCATTCCCTCCAAAGAGCGTCAAGTTGATAAGTCCATGAAATAATTACATGAACAAAAACCGTAAACTCACATCAGACACAAAAAATGTTTTCTTTGCAAGTGGTTACGATGGAACTCTGAACTTTTCAGACATCATTCACTTGTCGATTATACTTACGCTTCAATAAACATTCACAAGCGATAACAATTATGATTGATACCCGCATTTCTAGGATTTGAATTGAGGCGCGATAATCTGAAGCGTATTTCGTCCCAAGAAATTCTGAGCAGGTATAAATCACACGCTAAAAACTCAACGAAATGTTGCGCAAAACGAGACGTGCAAGTAGCGTTGCACGTACGGAAATCTGTCTTCCTTTTAAATACGTTGCCATTTTTGCTTAGCCTTATCGTACGAGGCCAACACAACGTTAAATAAATAATTTCTATCAGAAGAAACAGTGGTGTATTTTAAATGATTTGAACCTATGTCATTGGGATTTAAAATGACTTTGCAACGTCAAGGAGGGGCTTAGCCCACGCAATGTTGTGGACCATTTCTGTAAAGGTCGTTTTACAGCATGCAGTTGTGTCCCCAGCGATCAGTGAGAGGAATCAGGAATGCTACGCAGTTGTTTGTTTAATTTTCAAATTGTGCCGAGAGCTGCTAAAACAATAAGATAAGATAATGATGCATCCCCACCCACTTTGGTGAGTATATATCATCAAACTCTTTTTGACTGGAGACCCAGGCATACTAAAGCTCTATACATACGCTTGTGTACGAATGTTATTATGAAACAAACTTGAGAAATAAAAATTTCTTGCTCAAGAGAAACTTTTGTCTCCGAACGCAGATATGTATGTACAGTGAGATGAAGCACGTGTCTACAGATGGGCCTAAAGTGGCTCATTTGAACGACTAGGCTCCTGAAAAACTTCAATTTTGCGATTGAGTTCTTGAACCTGTTAGTGTATATCTGCTTCAGATATAAAAGCAGTACATACACTACAAATGTTTTTTCAATTTAAGGAGTAGTAGTAGTAGTACGAACATACAGGGTTAATATTTACTTCAACGCGGCCAACTGCTCAGAGCGTAGTAGTCATCGGACAGCCTTCATTTTGGCATCATTGGATAGGATTTTTTTCCTGAGGGGCATAAATCTATTTTTAAGAAGTTTATGATAAGATACAACGATGAAAAAAATTACTTTATATTGTACAGCCTGTTTCCCGCTCCTGTGCTCTCTCCCGGTCACGTTGAGGTCATGTTAGGGTTACATTAGGTTACATTAGGGTTATATTTGGGTTAGGTTAGGGTTAAGTCAAGGTTACGTTAGGGTTACGTTACGTTGGGAAAGGATAGGTTAGGTAAGGAAAGGTTTGTTTGGTTCATTTGACACATTGCAAAGTGATGGGAGGGTGTGAAAATGTGGTTCATATTTCCGTAGACTTCATTTTTTTCTCGAAATATCAGTACCAGAATGGTTGAATGTCTTTCAGTATAGCTTTTTCTTTGCACGAAAACTTTTCAAAAGTAGATTTCCGCCCCTCAGGAAAAAAAAGTCATACCCAATGACACTAAAGTGAATGCTGTGCAATGAACAGGGCACTTTGTGC
Source organism: Orchestia grillus (assembly GCA_014899125.1). Lineage (NCBI taxonomy): Eukaryota > Metazoa > Arthropoda > Malacostraca > Amphipoda > Talitridae > Orchestia > Orchestia grillus. The sequence goes on from VOMN01001972.1 coordinate 48,005, forward strand.
AGTTCGCCGCAGTAAAGTAAATTTTAACCATATCTGTAAGTAATGGGTTGAGCAACAAATAAACCAAATTCCCGAAGAAAACTATCCATTTAGGGTTATTTTGTGCTGCCGTAAGCATACCTTTAAGTACAATGAGTATAGTGTCGAGTGTCCCTACTCAGATAAAGTAAGGAGCTTTTGAAGCTTGATTTATTCCAGGTTGGTTGAGTTAGGTCGCTCTTAAAAACTATCCATAGTTAAAGTACATAAATATGGCATTTTAAAATTAAATTTGCGACTTCGAGCCTTCGACGAAGAGACCATGAAACCATAACCATAAAACGACGAAACTTTAACAGTAAAGACGATAAAACCCAGCAAATGTCTCGAAAATGAAGACCTCAAACAAGAAAAGTTTCGGAGCTCAACAAAATCATCAGTTCTGTGAAGGGCACTCACATTTCCTATTTGAAAAGGGTCTGTTGCCAATAGCTAAACGAGCTCATAAGGAAATTTAAAATTCATGCCATTTTTTAGTTCCTTTTATACATCGACCAGGCGTATGAAGCGCTTGCATTTTCGAAAGTTGCTCTGACTTTCACAAAAACGCCATGACTAAAATACTTCCCTCAATTGAACAAGCATCAAAAATTATACTTAGGAGTTACGATCAAGATATTTGAGCGTGAATAAATGTTATGCACCTGTGCGTCACGTAAGAAACTTTTTTGAAGACTTGAATGATAAGTGTGATAGTCGTAGCAAGAAACTTTGCATGTCGCAGTGTTAACGGTAGAAAATAGTTACATTGTTCGTTCGAGGCTCAACAATTCTTTCGTCACTGAACGCGCGGCGCCTCGACACAAAAGCGGTACATGTTCAGCAGCAAAAACAAGCTCTGGCCTTCGCTTTTCAGAGCTCACGATACCCTCACCGGATCGCCATGCATTTGGGGTAAAACAGATGCTTATCCCTAGATTTAACATTGAGTAATTCGTCATTTGCCGTGCTATCAACAGGGGACTGGCTATGCTACCGTATGCTATGGGGACTGGTGATTCAAGATCTATAGGGTTTTCCTCAACCTCATTTCATCAAATTAAAGAAAGCTCTTGCCTGTGTGTAGTGCTGTTCATATACCTCAAGTATAATGCAATATTATCTTATTTGAAAAAAACATGCACTGAATATATTTAGTGTCTAAATTCAACGTCATATTAGCTTTTCAAACGATGTAAATAACTCATGTTTAAAAAATAGTTTCCAGGTGATCATGACTGTATGACCTTAACATTCCACTGTATTATAATAGCCCAGTGCTGCTTGCTTGGTTGGTCCTTCCGTCCGTTAGTAACTAACAGCTAGACAGTCAGATTCGTGTTTAGCTTCGTTTAAGTTTTATCTTCGTGTTTATACTCTCAGTTTGAACTTATTGATCGTTGGGATTAACTTCAGTGAGGTGGTTATTCATGCGTAACCTAGTTACTTTAGTACGACATGAAAAAACATAAGCCAGTGTACGTGCACTACGTAATTTTAGATTTATCAAACGAAATGAATGCAATCACATTCGATTCCCTCCATCTTGCTTGTCAGTTATGGGGCTCCATCGCTTAATCAAATTTCAAAAGCAGAAAATTTTTGCAAGTGAATCAGACTTGATGGAATTGCAGAACTCTACGACTTGTACTGCGAAGTCCCCGATATTTGTTGTAAAGCATTGAGCCGAAAGCACGAGTGTGAGTGTGGGCAAGTTGGTAACAGAACGGGTACAGACAAACACAAGGTACAACTGCAAATCTAACATAGATATATTAGTTTGCAGCTCCATTAATACGTACCTTTTGTAAATGCCTTAAGGAAATATATCATTGGCGAAGATTCACTGGAATGTGTGCACAAACGAACAATGTTTTTGCTATCACTAGTATGGACGCAAGTATTTCTCATCAAGACAAAGGTTCACCTACGTCCACAAGTATACCAACATCAGGACATACTGTACGAGAATGATGAGCACTTTATCCCGGACCGCGATAAAGTTCTGCTGAATTTGAATGAGAAGACCATAAATGCGACCAAGGTAGGTCTCAAATTCCTCAATTTATTCGATGTTCATATGCGCTGGTGAGCGTTTATAGGCCCCAGAACGCTACAAATCACTAGCAGGGAGCTCCTTACCACCTTAGTTCACTCCATATTGCCTCTGCGACTCATAAATTTGCGATTACCCTGTGCGTAAGATGTACGATGCGTCCCTTGCCCTGTGACCTTCGCCTCAATTTCTCCTCTGAGCTCACCTTGTGGTAAATCTTTAATTTCCAGTGCTGTGTTTGTGGTCCAAGTGCTTTTAGTTCTACAATTCTTCAGTTGACGATTTGGTTTTTAGTTTTATGCAAATCGGCAGAGAAAATTAAATCGTGTTTGGTGGTCGGTCTAGTTTTGTAACGTGTTAGAAGACATTTTGGTTCCTTGATTTTTTCTATAAAAAATCTTAACGAACAGTGCGAGTCAAAAACTTACGATTTCGAGGGCGGAGTACAAATTTTAACACCACAGTTGCTGAACCAGCGGAGAGCCTTTCGAGATCTTACGCCTCCGACAACCTGTTTGCGAGGAGCTCGGATGCTGTCTGCTTGATCTAACTCGCATGGTCTTTCTCACGAAGGAAGGCGCATCTTTTAAGGGGCATTACAACGGATTAAACACGTTATTAAGATCATTTACAACTGATTAAACACGTTATTAAGAAGATCAAGGAGTGATTAAACACGTTATTAAGAAGATCAAGGCGTTACACCTCCGCAATCGAAAGTCGGGAATCAAGGGGTGGTCTATCTGAGACCGAACATTCAGCGTCAGGTTCGGAGTTTGTCATCTCAAGTTTGGTGACCAATGCCTGCGGGAGGATTCCCTACAATCCTTCATCTCTAAATTAGACGCTTACGTCAGCAATGTAAAACTAAATTAATCGAAGAAAACACTTCGGCTTGTGACCTGAGGGACTGGACTGAATTTTGAGAATACTGAACCCACTGCTTCGTACGGCTTAAGTTCTACTGTGCGTCTCCTGAACAGTAGACCATTTCGTAGTGAATGATTTGCTTGTCCTCTCATTTCTATCCAATATATGGCTGAGATTTTAAAGTGAACAATGGTTGCGCATTGTCGTATCATGTGTAGCATTTTGTATTTACCATTTTNTAGTTCTTATTGAATTTCTCCGCCGTCCACATCCTACTGCGTTTTATTAGATCGTAACGTGCTCGTCATCGTCATGCTCTATTGAACTTACTGAATTGTTCGTTTGTAGCGAAAATCTCATATAATCGAGTTTTTTTATCACGTCAATCTGTCGACTACAACGAACGAAACCGTTCGTGTCGGCGTACCTTGCATCTACGCTGCAAGGAACAGGATTCCCGAGCTCATCGCGAGTCGTCTTGGAGGATAGGAGTGCTGGTGTCGTCACCTCACCAACATTCCCTGGAGCTTGTCTACTTCATTCCTATTCCTGTCACTCCTCAGGAGGCGTAGGATAGGCAACTGGGGTGGGTCAGTTAGTTACATTTGTCTACCGTATGTTATGGGGACTGGCGACCCCATAGGGTACTGTTAAATTACTTCAGCTATGCATGTAGACAAGCCTTTGGGACTTATATCTCGTGCCCCCGTTATTTTTTCTAATTTCCACGCACTCCTCGTTATCCCTTCTTTGTCATTTCTGCCTCTTCATTCTTAACTTGCAGTTTCAATGCACAAAGGATCCTGTGTGGGAACGCACCACCATGTGCATAGATTTCCCGTTCTCTATAGTTCATGATAAATGATCCCTAATGTTTCAGCGTGACAAAATTGGTGTCACTAATTCATTATATTTTATACTACTTCTCCTACTTTTACTACTACTAGTGTCGACTTACTGAACATATGTTCAGCATTGTTCATCATATGACGACAGTATCGGACTCGCGCAAGCAATTTTTTCATCATTTCACGTCGGTGACTAAAACGCGGAGGAGATCGAGTCCGCCATTTTGCTCTCCGTATTCCGGTTCCCGATTTCTGCTCATCATTTCGCGCCGTCAGCGCAACTCGGTATTTTTTGGAGTCCACTTTCTTAAAGTTCTTTGCGTTTTATTTCCCTACTTTATTTTTAATTCGCTGACCGATTTTCTCTACTTTTGCATGCTTTTGTTCTGTACGACTATCATCTGTGCCAAGTAATCAGACTGGCTTTTCGAACGCTTTTACATCTGCTTCTTTCAAACCTGAGCTATATGTGAACAAGTGACTGCAATGTGTGTGAACAGGACTCACCTTGTAATTAATGAAATGTAAAAATAGCGTGTACTATTTCGAAGAAGTTATGAGTTTAGTCACTATTGAGGACTACTCAAAGCACATTTGCGAAACTCTCTTAATTAGTGGATAAGAAACATTTTAAAGTAATTCCCTGCATGGAATTCAGTCGAACAAAATAAATCACGCAATGGTGAGATCAAAGATACTGGTGTGTTTCAGTAAGGACTCTGTTTTTATCGGCCGCCATGCGGAATAAATATAACACAAGTTCTTAACGTAATGCCTCAAAATGAGTACAGTGAGCTGCTGTGCGAATTATATTTCAGAAAATGGAATCAAGCATTGCAGATTTTTTGCTGTTAAGTTCATTTTCTTCTCGTGACATATGTTAATGGTCTAAACTTTTGCATTTTCCTGCAATTCCCTCTAGTTTCATCACACATTGAGTTGTTCCACAGCTATACAAAAGCTCTAACTGCTCTCTTTCATCAATCGACACAGCAGTAAAATTCATGTATAATTAAGAAAACAAATTCAGTTCTAGAAAAGGTATATGAGGCTGATAAAATCTGGAAAATATATTTTTCGCAATTTTTGATGACAAAAATGCAACTCAGTGAAAGGCCACACCAAGTGAAATCTCAACGCATCTAATGCACACCATTGCTTTATTTGGGAAACGTACCACATGAACTAAAATGCTCTGAATTCGTTCCAAGGCATAAGAAAATAACGATTTTTGTTTAATTCTGAAGTCAGCGTTCACAGGACTGCTCTATTGACTTTGTCTGATTAGAAGCATGGCAACAAGTTATTTGCTTGGACCAGGCATGAAATTTTCAAACATCTATCATATAGTTACAAATGTATTGGTTCTTATGTCTGTAGATATATATATATATATAATTAGTATATATATAGATTATTCAGAAAAGTTTTTTCGTTGTTCGTATTTTTTTCTAGTACTTCTATTAATGAGATACTGGAGGTTACTTCGGCAGATAATAGCCAAAGAAAACTCTCTTTCATGTTCAGTTTTTTTTTTATGAGGAGTAAAATAAATTGGAACAGAAATAGGTTGAAAAGTATCAACAGCATTTTCATTTCAATTCTGTGATGAAGAAAATTTTTAGTAAAATAAATTTTAATGGAAATGGATTGCGGAGATACGAGAAAGATATTCATTTCGGAGTCTTGCTGAGACATTTTTTGCAACGAGGGAAATTGGACATTTCATGCACGACCTGATTTCCTCCCAAAAACAGCTCAACACTTCATTCTTGTTGAGTTGAGCGCTTCATGGTCAGCTGCCGTACAACTCGAGCAAGGTCGTACGTCTAATTTTCACCTAATTAAAAACGGCGAATTTTCGCTTCAAATATCGCATGCTGCGATGCGGGAGCGCTCAGCCCTAGCAAGTCAGGAGCCGGAGAGCCAAGGTTTCCTGCTTAGGGATTTCATTCATCACGTTGCAATGGGCGTGCATCACGGCCAGTAAAATTTGTGGACGCAACTCAGGCGCATTTTCGGCGGGATCTCCCGCCGAGCGGATGGCGAGTGCAGGTATTTCAAGCGAGAATTGGAATGCGTGTCAAAACTCTAAGATTTACTGCGCAACCAGAAACATGGAGCCAGACTTTAGATCATGTCCGCTGAAGGTGGCTTGGAAAAAATGCCCTATACCTGTCCTGATGGGGGCGCTCTCGCTTTTAATTAAGATGAGGATGAATGGGTTCTGGAGTTGTGCAAAATGATTAAAATTTACCTTGTAACTCAAACTAACGAGTGACGTGATCTCAGTTTGGGAGGTCAAACGGAGCCAATTTCAGGATGGAGGATTCGCACCAGGATTTCGATGAAGTTTTTCAATATTTCTTAAAATTCAACTGTAGGTCAAGGTGACAGGAAAAATTACTGTCAAGGCCACGTAAAATTTACCTGTCCTATCTTTCAAACCTGATAGAAATTACTATTAATCTACATCAAAGTTTCGGTGCATTTTAATGTATTTCTATGCATAGACAAGTAAATTATGTCCTTTAGCTCTAATTTTATCATTGAGTGCTGAATAGCTTTGTGTTTGTAAAAATAAAGTGAAAGTTTCAAGCTAATGCACCAATTTTTTACATCTCTGTGAGTATTTTTCGTGAAATCTTGCATCAACTGTGACATTTTTTAGCATTCTTGTATTTTTTTGCATCTATGTAACATTTTTCGTGAAATTTCGCATTAACTTTACGGCTGTGGCGATTTTTTAGATTTTCAACATTTATGTGCACATTTTTAGTGAACTGTCGCACCAATCGCACAACTGCAGTAATTTCTCACTCGCATATTTGATTTACAGTTTAATGTGGTACCAAAGCAAAATTACTTCGTTTGTTTGCAATATAAGGCCATACATTTATTTAACTTATAAGTGCACTATTCGGCATTTTTTGAGGGATAGTGAAAGCATGTTTTCTATTTCAGTGTGAAATGAAAGCATCAAAGCACTCACTGATGACACTTGACCAGCAATCATGAAGTAAGCCAATGACTCTTGCATGTTGTGTCTGATTTGATGCGAAATCCGATTTGATATATATCTTCTGAGGAATTTTAAATATTTCAATGGAAATTAATATCAATTATTTCAAAACATTAAAAAACAAATCCTGTTAAGTTAAATACTAATGATCGTATAAGGTTGAGGAAACAAAGAGAGGAAACTTCAGGATTAAGATTCAAAGATTAAGCTGATACATCGATAGTTAATGTGAGTTCAAATCTATTATTCAGAATAAAAAATACATCATAGGCTGGAAATGAAAAGTTCTCTAAAGGAAGCTACATTTCTTACGCTATCTCAAGTAAATTCATTCTACACTTCCTGTAAAGGAAAACGTACATAAATCAAGATATATCAGTAAATTAGAGCGGTATTTGCTTCTCCAAAGTTGGCGGAAGGTATCAAAATTTCTGCCCGGAAAACATGCCCTCGTAGTCGTCCGTAGCGTTGTAGGTCACCCACCATTTGCCAAAACTCGCTCAGCCTTGAGGTGCACCACCTTTTTTGGTGACACAGGTGACTATTTGAATGAATAGTTTCAATTTCGCGCACAAGTCGATTAGTGTTTCAAGTTGGTATCACCCTCAAAGTTGCGAAAACTGGCCAGAACAGCGCTAAATGCTTCTTTATGCATTTTTTCCAACACATCAGAATTATAGATGGGCTCATTTTTGCCCAAGAAGCTTTGCTCATTTATTTCTGCATTGCAAGGCACGCAGTTATGTGTATTCTGCAAAATTCTTAAAATTTCTGTTTCCGGCCTGAAGATTCTAAGGAACACCAACGCTCAAGAACAACCAAGACATTTCAATGCCATTTTTTTATATTTTCTAGAACTTCGCCAAGTTTCAAAAGCAACTATTTGTTTTATATATGAATTTTGAAAATTTATGAAACTGATAATCATAAGGTTTTGAGCACCTACTCTGACCTTTACAGAGTCTAAATAGCCAAATTTATCCTCAAATATATTTATATTTCTAAAGCACGAGTCCTTGCACTTGTTGCATGATGTTATCCGTAACCCGCTGAGCAATGTGCTGTACATGAAGTTATTTTTGAACAGGCTACCGTGTTGTTAATATTGTATGCGTTCCCAGAAATTCACATATGAGAAATATAAGGGTTAAAATTGGTTGATAGATTGGTAATTAACGGTCAATGTATAGGTGAATATCGGTTGCGATATTGGTCAATATTGATTATATATTCATTAATATTGATTCTCCAATAACAACATTGGCTGATATTGGTCACAGTTCTGTTGAAGGTTTTCATACGTAATGGAAAACGTGTTAAGAAAACTCAATCTACCTGAACGACTAACTTTTCAGGGAGTAGAAAATGCTTTAATTTTTTGAGCGTCTTACCGCAGCAAAAAGAAGGTAGCAGTACTGCTATGGCTTAACTCCGAAATAAAAACCCGAACCTTTGAAGTTCCCATTCGTTTGCCTTTGAACACTTCGTGGTCGGGAAAACTTGGGATGCGAGAGCTCGATCCTGCTCATGGACTTGGGTTGTAAACAAACGATCTCGTGCTTTAAAAGACGTGAAATTTTGTATCTGGACTTCAAGGTTTTCGATGTATAATTTGAGATCTACTTTCGATCTTTTCAAAACGTAACTCCTGAGTACATCAACAGTGTTCAGCGACATAATGACCTTATATTTAGTTAGACATAGGATTTTTATAATATACAGGAGCTGGATATTGTTTTTTATATTCAGTAACACACACATTAGCTCATCTATCAAGAGGATTTTTAGAAATATGTGTCTGAATTTAACGGTGATCATCCCATTGAATTGCGTCAACAGTAAAAAGTAAGCTTGATCATGCGAAAAAACTGAAATACAGGCAAAGTATATCTAAATACATATTTTAGTGAAAACAGGGCGTCCAATATCTCAAATCGAACGTGGATTTGGTGAATTTTTCTAGCGTATTCGTCTTTTTTTGTGCCGAGAACGCCTTCTTTGCCTCGTTACTTTTGCACTGCTTTTTGTAAAGGAAAACAAACCCTTAGAAAAATAGTGTTAGAATCATCATTCCACGGGATAATTAATGTATTTATTTCTCAAGAACATACGTGTTTCACGTACATCGTGTTCGCAAAACTAATGCCACAAACTTTAATGGTAGATTTAAAAACGTAAAAAGCGGATCTTTTCACGATTAGATAAAAATCCACAGAGTCATGTTTTCGAAATAACGACCCGTAAAGGTTGCTGGTCTTATGGAAAATTTCTGCCTCCCTGCATTGCACCGTGCGCAGTTTTGTCGCGTCAGGGAACCGCTTCTGCAGGCACCAGACCTGCCCCCACGTAGCGGGCCGGCACTTTGAACTCTCGTTCTAATTCGAATTAAGTAATAAAGTTCTTGAAGCCAAATGAGCTTCCATCACTAAGAACTATGGAGACTGCCTCTACCATAGTCAGATAGACCCTACTCAAATTTTATGTTCGATATCTCCAAAACGATGAATGGTGGAAATTTTACTTATTCAAGAGAAGTCGCTATTTTGGGCTGTATATCTTCTGTCAATGATTGTATCATTGGTTTTCGATCATTCCATATGTACATCGAAACGATTACTGGAACTCACTTTTAACTTATTCGTATGATGCTTGCTCGCATACTTGAGCCACGTGACTTTACACAGCGCAATCGAATAGAATTAAGTCATTTTGTATCACAGAATTCGTCCCTTTCAATGAAAATAACGTGGTTTGGAAGTTCGAGTTACGTATCAAGAAGGTAGCACATCACTATGTAAGGCATCAATGAAGTCACCTAAAACTTTTTATAATAAAAATATAGATCAGGGCTTGGCAATTTGAAAGCCTTTCAGAGAAAATCTGAATAATCCTTTCGCTCCCGTCCCCTAATCAGGTGGAAGTTGACAAGCTGACAAAAATGTACGTTGAAAATTTAAATCTAAATTCTTGAAAGAACCAGGACAGAGTCTCAGTATTTATAATGCAAATAATGTTAATACTTTAAGTTAACGATTCAGTTTAGGTATATGCATCTATATGTTTCATTGCCCAAAAGAGAAACTGATGTACTTTTTCACTGTAAAATTATTCGTGTTTTACCCCGTATTATTTACGCCATTGAAATTCGTCGAGTTTTTTCTACAACAGCAATTTGAAGGTCGTTTGATGATCAGCTAGTAGTTGAACACAGCATCTTCCAGGTTTCATCGTCTGTGAAAGTACGCGAGTGAAAATATGTAAGTTGACGCTAAAGGAGCGAATTGCCTTCTTAAAGGGCATGATATCTTGAAGAATTTCTTAACATTTTGGCGAGGTACCAATCTTGATCCTACAATTTGATGGGGACAGGAATCCGAAAATCGTTTTGGGAGAATATTTCACGATAGCCCCGGGCAATTTCAATGTCCGATTTTCAAAATGAAGTTCCGGGGACAAGTTGAAAAATTTGACAGGAAGGAACGCATGGATTTCATAGAGCCACGCTTCCGTGCTGGATAACTGGGCAAGTAGGCCTGACGGGTCGGCTACGTACTTTTTTTTCAGGCAGAAAATCAAGGATAATTAAACGAGTTCGTTTGGAGGGGAATCTATTCTAACAGGTGTGCCCCATCGAAAAGAATGGGAAGAAAAGCCACCGAGCACTTTTTCATAGACAAATCACAATTAACAAACATTTACATACGTTGCTTATGCGCACTGTACTTAATATTCGGTACACACTTTAAACTTTATCAACAGCTGCAAATAAAAACATTTCCAAGTTAAAATATCTCTCATATCGTTAACATGTAAGGTAGTGGAAATATTCAGTAGTGATATGTTGCTATATCCTAATTAACTATACATTATCTGAGCTCTTAAAATTTGTAAACTTTGAAACTTCAACAAGCTGCAAGATGCCTCGCCTCTAGGTTAAAGTTTGAAAAAAATGAAAACACTAATGTGGTTGACTGTTTAGTCAACCCAAAAATTGAAGAAAACACTAATGTGGTTGACTGTTTGGTCAACCCAAAAAAATGAAGAAAACAATGTTACGGTTGAATGTTTAGTCAACCAAACATAATTCAACGCCAACATCCCAATCGCTCAATGAGAACGAGATCTAAATCTTCATCTGTCTATTCAAGTTTTTGGTCAAAAAATTAAGTATAAGTTCTAGTTTTGATAATATCATTTCAACAGAAAATATCCGAAGCGTTTGAATTTCTCCTCAAAAGATAGAAAATCAACTCATGTTAGTGAAAAAACTGTTAATAATACACGAGGAATTAATAAACATAAAAATTATTCCTATTATTGCAACGTTTAAAAAGCAAAAAACTTCATTTACACGAATCACAAGCTCTCATACGATAAATATTCTCTGATCTCTCAGCTCCAGCGGTCAAATGTCCACTGCGCTGAAGTGGTGCCCGAATTTTCGGGAAGCCCCATAGTGTGGTTACACCTTTTCGAACGAGGTTGGTACGCTTGTATTCGATTTTATTCATATCAACGAAACCCAACAATAAAAATCAACAAAGATTTCTTAAAAATCTAACAATGGTTTCTTGGAAATCAAACCAGAGTTTCTTAAAAATCAAACAAAGTTTTTTTTTTTAAATTAAGCAATGGTTTCTTATTCCCTTGCACAATTCCATATTTGGCAGAGCCTATTCGTGCTTCCAGACTCTGACGCCGCATTCAGTTGCTTGCACGCACAGCACTGTAACTCAATATAAAGTTTCAAAAAAAATCCCTCGTTTTTTTCATGTTTCTTAGAAGGACCTCTGCGTTAGTCTCATTTCCAGGGCCACGAGGCTGCATGCTCTAGATAAACCGATGGGTCGTCAAAGCAGATCAAAGCCCTAAATTTTTAGGAATAAGTTCGGCCGAATTTTTGTGGACCCTGAAAACTTCTGGACAGAATCGAATTGCGAACAGAAAGTAGCGGCTTTTATTCATGAGAATTTTTCGAGCTCGAACAATCGGTTTCTTAATTGATTTAGTCCTTCATTTACTAGTAGAGTTTTTAATTGGAGCCTTTAACGCAAGTCAAACTGATAAGTTTCAATTAAGACTGAAACTTCTTTAAGTTTCATTGATGAATTTAAATGCTACATGAAAAACGAAATCAAAATTACTTCTTTTCTTTCGAAAACGTTTCTTTCTCACAAATTTAAATAATATAATTTCAAAAAGAACAAATATGTCTCGGTCTGAACGTAACAAATCTAGAAATTATCGAAAACCCCGTTTGCTTTTTTGCATGGATTGACAGTGCCTCCATAAATCTTCATAAATGAAGCCATAAATTAAAAAAATCTTCAGAACATCATTTAAAATCCTTAATTAAATTACAACCACAGAACGCACGCAGTACACGTACAAAGGATATGAGGAATTTATGCAAAATTATTACAATGGAAACGTGTGTGATATGAATGTATTCATAGTACATCAGTCGACACATTTGCTAGCCTGTTTCAAAAGATTTGAAAACTTTGCCTCCTAACTGCCAAACCTCACCACATTCTGCAGCTATGAGGACATCGATCTAGCGATGTTCACTCGAAGCCTCCAAACTTCAAGTCGGTATAAGTGATACGAGTCAGGGATTCAGATTCATTCTTTGGCGATCCGTGTGAGTCAGGGGGACTCGAGGACTGTCAAGAGAGGATGAAAGATTAAGGACTCCAGATATCTAGTTTTATAAGGGCTTGGTTAATTTTTATCGTTGATTTTCTTGACTTTTGAATGCCTTTTTTATTCATAGATAGGGTTTTGGTAACTTTTTTTCAGTATTCATCGGGCTGAATCCATACGTTTCATAAATCGAATTTAACTGGGGTTCCACTAACCAAATCAATAAAATTTCGATTTCCTGACTTCATTGGATGGCCGTTACCCCCATTTCATCCGATTACATCTTTAACAAATGACTGGGATCTGGATTATTTATTTTACACAATTCCAACAACATATTCAGAGGAATTAAGTTTCAAATTATGTAAAGTTAATTGTCCTCAACGCTGTTGCCAGCCGCTTACCTAAATTTCCAAGATTCCCAGCGAGATTGCAAAAGATTACAGGGGCACCATCCCAGCTCCGCTCTGCGGTACTTGAAGAAATGCCCCAGTCATTCATTCAAACGAATCAACCGAACGAGTCTGGTGCACTCTAATGTGCACAGTAAATAGGGCGGAACAACTACGACACAGGTTGTTTCTTGCCTTGTACCAACATTAACAGGGAGCAAGCCCGGTATGCTCTGCGAGTTGAGGGAGAACGTAAAACAAACCAATAGGATTCCTTAAAACTTCGTTCATCAAGTCCCTTGACGTTCCAGACTGGCTCACACTGATAGCGCTCGATAGAATATCACTGCTAATTAAGCAGAGTAAGAGAGAATTCTAAAGTACATTCTACCATGAATAGGGACTATTTAGCTCCATAAACGCAGGACAGCGTGCAATTTTCAGTAATTTTAGAAATTCTCAGAGAGCTCTGGACGACAAAAGAGTATAATCATCGTCATTTCAATGTTCCAATTATTACAAAGATTTCAGAAATAAAATTTACCGATTGTTCGGTTCAGGATAAAACTATATAAACAATCGTGATAAAAGAAGACCAGTATTTGTAGGAGCTTGTTGGCTGTGCAGCTCGATAGAAATAGACAAACACGCATTCACAATGAGCGTAAACTTACGTATACACATATTCATAGCTATGTTTATATTATATCACACCACTGATTTTGAATTCATCCATTGATTCTTCGTCTTGTCTTGACGGTTGGCTGCTCAAGATGCAACACTACAAGGAGTTCAGTGACGTTTAAACGCATAGATGTTTTCAACTCGCAGTTCGAAAGAACACACCGTCGATTTTATGCTGAATAATTGGCCGTTGAATCTTCGCTGAATAGCTTATGGTTGAATTTCTAATTCTTTGATTTTTATTCATCAGACGTGACACGCACAAGCTTGGAATTTACAAGATTACACAAAGGTTTCGTATGCACTTATTCTTATATGAACAAGATTTGTACAAGCGATTTCCATCACCAACTTCACTGAAATGTGAGTAATTCGCTTCTCCCAAGTTTAACGCCATTTGCCGGGTCTGTATCTCTGATTTTTTCTACCGCAAAGTATTCTTTTGAAAGCCTCTCTGAATTCTGGGCTGAATATAGTATAGATGATGGGGTTGAGCGTCGAATTGAAGTACCCAAGCCACAGAAAAAAAGAAAACATGATGTCTGACATCCAACACGAGGGACACACAGGCATCAATAGCGCGATGGCAAAGAACGGTAGCCAGCAGACAACAAAAGCCCCAGTAATAATGGCCAACGTTTTTGCAGCTTTCTTTTCCCTCTTAGCATCCAGGGATTCTTTTTTACTCTTCGTTTTGTGAGAAGAAGGAACGGAGTCATTTGCTTTGGTTAACGAGATATTAGAGGCATGCTTCCTTGGAGGCTCCAGCGCCTTAGCAACGTGCGCATCACTCTTGCTCGATATTTCAACTTCTTGCGATGAAGTCGCCGACGGAATGAGACTGGAAGACTCTTTATTATTACGAAATTCGCATGGTAATTGACAATCGGAGCCTGCTGATGAGGTTATCGGGCGGGCTATGCCTTCGCCGAGCTTCAATTTATCTCCTACTGATAGTACTATCTCCTCTGAAGAAATGGCAGCCGGCTCAATGGCTGAAACCGGATTGGTACAAGGAGAGTCTTCCGCTGCAAAATACGAAGAACATATTTCTGATTCGTTTAAAACTTTTCTCGTATACGTAGGGGAGAGATTATCATATGATGTTGATAACGGGAAGTCATATACTGAATCCGTGTTAGTTGATTCGTTTTTGAAGAGGGATCTTGTGCTTGTATTAGTTGATTCGTGTTTGTAAAGGGCAGTGTGTTCCCTTTGAAAACTTGTTGGCTGATACAGAGTTTCTAAATATCGAGCCTGTGCATCTTCCGTAATGACAGCAGCGTCCACTTGGAGGCAGATATTCGTTTGAGTTCCTGATGTTAGAGCAGTCGGCAACAATTCTTTATTGTTCAGCAATGCTCTGTATTGCAAATCCACTTCCTGAGCCGAAGAAAGCTCTAAATTTCCATCTAAACTGAACCTGTCTCTCAGACCCGTAGCACCGATAGCATACTGACCCATGCTGCCTGTTTTGACCAAACGAAGCCTGTCTCCTCTCTCTCTAGGGTTATTGAGCGTGGGATTTTCCCTGGTTTGCATGAGAGACATGCAGTGCATGATCTCCGATGGGTCTCGAATAGATCCATAAGGTCCCATGACTGCTACGGAGTTGCGGTGACCCCGTAGGAAAACAGGCGTCTGCTGTATGATAACCTGGTTGCCTGAGATGAAAGCCAATCCTGCAGGTTGAGGCATTTCTGCCAGCTCGTCCTCTTTGAGCTCGATATCATCGTTGAAGTTCTCCAGGTACTCTCGAGAACTGCACTCGGCAGATTCAACGTGGGTTGCAAGATCGTACGTTTGAGGAGCGTCTGTGTTCTGCTGAGAGACACCGTTGGATCGGGACGTCGTGGCCTCGACTTTCTTCTCTTTTATCTGCAAGAACAAGACATTCGAATGGGTTAACAGAATGTTTTACGTATGTTCACAAACTATGTTGAACTGCAATTTTAAAACAAATTAGAACCAGCTATAGTATTTTAAAACTCATCGTGATTAATTGGACGCTCTAAAGTCATTTATTCAAATTTTAGCCTGAATGCTGCTGGATAATCAATTTGACTGTCAATGTTCAAATAAGACAAAAATAATTAATATCACCTAATGGAAATGCATGCACGAATCATTAATATACTTTTTGAAAGTCTTACTTGCTACTCAAACATCCCTCAAAGTCTGTAGAGAGTATTAGAAATATGGAAGAAATTATAGAACAAACGAGTAAACGAAATGTATCAAGCTCTCTCTTACTTAAAAGAAGCGACAAAATAATCAATACCTTTGATCTGAAGCTGAGCCTTTTGGCAGCTTTGCCCTTGCCCGGACGTTTGTGTAATCTTTTCCTGGCTGTTTGGAAGATTCTCCAATAGAGGATAAGGATAACAGTGAGGGGCACGTAGAACGTGGCAAGAGTTGCAAAGATCTGGTAGCCCAAGTCTTGGGACACGAGGCATTTCTTCTGCTCATTCACACGTAGCAGATAATCCTTGTCTTTCCAGCCAAAAAACGGAGCCATGGACACAATGACAGCTGTCATCCACACGAACAGGATCATGATGCCGATACGCTTGCCGTTGCGCCGGGTTTGGATGTAGTCTACGTGCGTGACAGCCCAATATCTGTGAACGATAAATTCAAAGATTGAACGTTTGGTGAGCATAATTTTCCCTTGGTTTTTTAGTGTAGCTGGAAATCTGCGTTCAAACCAAGGAAGTTTTGGTCGGAGATTTTCGAGCGCCAGATGTGCTGAGATTTTGAGTATGGGTATAATAAAACTAGGCAGGGAACATCGAGTTTAACATTTACGAGCTGCCAGGATTCACGAGGGCACTAAACTGACTCCAACTGCTAAGCCTACGAGGTAGCTCCTGTGGGAAAAAATTCCTCTAAGGCTAAGAATGAACATCGTACCCCAAACCTAATCAATAAAATATCGTCGCCGACTTTTGGTGTATAAAAATGGAAATGAGAATTACGACGCAGTCACGGAGACAGGAGGCATAACTAGAGGGCTCAAATGTTCGAAGAAAACTTTTTCCAACGCATTTTTCATTTCAGAGTTTCATAACTTGATGCGCTGAGCTCCTTGCTGAAGATTTCCGATTTTTTCAAACTGGAATTACCCCGTGCACAATTCAGCCATTGGTAGGAACGACTGCCCATTGATAATAATTCAAACATAAAATCAGAGTGCAGACCATTTTTGGCAGAGAAACTAATTACTCATGCTGGGAAATCATGCAGTAGTAGTAGTAGAAAAGAGTTACTAGCGCTTCACTAGCAAGGCCTATAACGTGCCAAAAGCATTTACACAGCTCGTACGCTTATTGAAAGTGATATTGGAATATTATATATTGGTTATGTATATTATATATTGGTATATTGGAAGTGATGTTATACATGCGTGCGTATACAAGACGTACTGTGTTTTCTCAAATCAATGCCAGCCAACCAGTTTCAAAAAAGTCTGTACAGGGATCAGAGCTGGGAGCAGTTTCCCTGGCGACGAGTTCGTGCGTCCCATCGACAGATGAAGTCTGTTCCTTAATCAGCCGTATAACCGGGCCGTATAGTCATACCATATAATCAGTAATGCCATCAGCTCTATAATTAGCCGTATAATCAACATATAATCAGCCGTGTGGTCCTACAACATAATCAGTCATACCATCAGCTCTATAATTAGCCCTATAATCAACATATAATCAACCGTATAATCAGTCATATAATCAATCATACAATCAGCTACGTTGTAAGCTATATATTCAGTCATATATTCAGGTAGAAAGTTAGCCAGATAATCAGTCATATAATTCATTAAATAGTTAGCCACATAATCAACATACATTCAGTCATATAATCATCATATTATCAGTCATATACCCTTTTTATATAATCAGCCATAAAATGAGTTATATTATTAGCAAATAATCAACCAGATAATCATCCACGTAATCAGCCATGGAATAAGTCATTTAATCAACATATAATCAACAATTTAATGAATATTATCAACAATCATATTATCAGTCGATACATAGAAGCTCCGGATTGTCATAAATCCAAAACGTTTGTTTTCAGTGTGATCGTGGGGATTTTTGTTTTCCTTTTTATCCCAAGGAAGTAATGCAGTATGACAGATTCATTTGAGTTTAGTGTCCCGGCATACCAGCTGTCGGAAGCAGTGGCGATGATTTTCAGAGCAGGAGAGAAAAATGTTGGGAAACTTGCTTTCTTTTCATAAAGAATTTCATTTGTGAAGTGAAACGGTCGCACTTTAGCTTATTTTTTACGAACACTACTGTATATGTATCAACCTGTCAAAAGGGTGTTGTCAGGGAGTTTACCCGTAGCTCATCAAGTGTTTCATTCACCATCAAGCGTTTCATTCACCATCAAGCGTTTCATTTACCATCAATCTTTTCATTTACCATCAAGCGTTTCATTTACCATCACGCATTTCATTTATCCGACGAAGCTATGCAGCAAAAAATATATTCATCTTAGCTTTTCCTTGGTAAATTAACCTGCCATAAGGATGATGTCACGTGAGTCACCTTCATTTTACGCAACATTTCATTTACCCATCCTTGTGATGCCGCCGCAAAACAATTTTGCTGTATTTTGATAACGTAAATGACCACGAACCTGTCCAGCGCTATGGCGACGAGGTGGAGTATGGAAGCTGTGCAGCACAGCACGTCGCTCGACGTCCACATGTCGCACAGTTCGGGCCCCAGCACCCACTCCCGACTTATCTGTCAACGGAAGCCAATTGGCATTTTACATGAGAGCGTCCGTCAATGGAAAATGAGGTACTGTTAAAAAAAGGACAGTCATCCCTGGGATGGAGCGCTACATCGGTTCCAGTAATATGCCTAGTTCTAATTTCTTTCTTATACGTAATACGGTCCATTTGATTCAGTTGACACAAAAATTTCCCGTGTTATTTGGTGCTCCCTCTGATTCATACCGCTCTATGCGGTGGACGGCTGTTAAGCGATTGTTTGCTGGAAACAATCTAGCGCTCTACGCATGGGCGCTTGAACTGATTTCAAGGAAATTACATAAAGAGTAACGTTTCTACTCCGCCGTCATTGTTAAATGTTAAAGTGTAGGACTATTGAAATCGTTCGTTTGTTCAGAAACACTTTTTGAAAGTTGTGTTTAATTTATTCAAAGGATTCGACAAGAAAAATACACGTTTCAGTAATACGAAATCAGCTATATACTAAAATCCCTTCCATTTCTTACTTCCCATACATTGGGGGCTTAGAGAAGCTATGAACTTAATGGATGATATGAGAAGTTTTTGAAACAATTATTTGTTCAGTGTGATTACTCTTAACAAAGTATTTGCGTTTCCATTACATATCATTTATCAGCGACAACAGAAAATTGTGAGTCATTGTATCATGTCAAAATTTTCTGATTGCTTCGCTTGATTGCTTTCCGCGTTCGTTACGACTTCCGTTCTAACTTCTTATGAAATTACGACGCATCTCCAGAGTAGGAAAAGTTTTGTTTGAAGAATCACAGGTGAGTTTGGTTCTCAATATCCCCTCTAAAATTTGAAAGAATTTCACGCATTGAAAACGTTAAAAGGCGTTCAAAATATTGAAAAACGGTTGCGGTGAATGTGTGGCAGATTATTTTCAAGCTGCTTCAGCCTTTTGAAATTTTTACTCGTTCAATCCTTTGAATATTGTACTTAGAAGTTGAAGATATCGTATTAAAATACAAAACTTACCTGGCTAGTAAATCAACAGATCAACAACATGAAAAATATCATATGTCCCGCTTATATGTAGATAAGCTCCTTGGACAAAAAATTAATAACCTGATACTAATGTGGTGTAGGATATCCATGAGCACGAATAATGGCCGCAATTCTGTTTGACATTGAGCTCACAAGTGTCGTAATGAACACCTGGTCGATTTTAGACCACTCTGACATCACCTGATCTTGTAGTGCAACCGCAGTACGTGGACATCTTCTCTACGCCTAACTTATTGTGCAAGGTGGTCCCACTAATTTTCTATTAGGTTCAAGTTTGGAGACTTAGCTGGCCAATCTAAATGTCTGACATATCCTGAATGATTGTCATGCTAATTAATGATAGTTCTATCTCATTGCACATGGCAGCTTGCAACCTCGAAAAGCAATGCACTGGAGCCCGAAAAACAAAAGGTAGCTATTTTTTGTCAGGGGATCTTATTTAATTCCATAATCGAAAACGCCACACTGACATAAGAATTATGGAAGTACTGATAGGAGAATCGTTCGTTCACTGTTCAGTGAAAAACATGTTTTATTACCAGGGATTTTTTTTTCAAATGTAGCCAACAATATGAGATTTCCATGCAATTCAGTAAACAATACGCATTTTAAATTTCAGTTTATTTTCATATCTGATGCTCTTTCATTGATGGCAGTGAATGGTTCTGTGAAACCAAATCCCCGCTACACTGATGTCTCAAATTCAAATGCAATAAACGCAAACCAACCCCTCAATTATTAAAAAATATGACCTAGTCAACAATACACGTTCACATCAGGTGTTGTCACCTGACTCAGCGTTTGGCCCCAAATTCTCCTGATTTTAACCTGATGGGTTGCTGTTTGGGTACAGTAGCAAAAAAAACGACTAAGCTGGACATTTTAGAAAATGTAAGACCACGCTAGACGGAATGAGCTGCGCGTTTGAGACTGTACTGCATAGGACAACGTATGCAATACATGATATGCCTGGTGTAACGCACAGGTAGTCTTCGATATAGTCCTAATTTTATGCAGGATTTTATTTGTATTCGAAATCGTTAATTTTATATCTTGAAAATATGTGACCTAGAGATAACAGTACATATTTCGAGTATACGAAGATAACAATTTTGAACACTAATCAGCTCGTACATAAAACAAATACAACATCTGGCGAAGACAATATGCATAGATCTCATAAGTCTTCGCTAACTGGCAAGATAATGATCGAGATATAGCGGCGGAGATTCTGGAATAAATGCTTTAATCTTTATTATACTGTTTCCTTTTTTCTAGTTTTTTCTGCCAAAACAGTCATTTTTTATTCTTCAAAGGCAACTACAACATTCATGCCGAACCTTCTGTTAAGATGCCTGTCAAATCTTAGTTTACAACGAAATAATTAAATGCCTTCCTCTGGCTACATTGTTACCTGCCAACAATTACTGCATTTCAACATATCAGCTGGACACAATTATTTTAAATCATTCTTTTAGAGTAAGAACTATTGCTGGAATAAATTTTCATGCGTAAATTGAATTTGCATTGGAAGTTGAAAAACTCCCGAGGAAACATGCAGGATTACATAGAGCGAGCACTCAATGCAGTCATAAAGCTAAAGCCTTTATGAGGTGCACTTTGCAAGCTGATATCTGCCTCATCAAATCCAACTAGGACATAACACCAGGCACTTGAAACTCTTTTGCGTTGGTTCGGCTGTGACACAAATCAAATGCGCTGTACGTCACCGAAATGGAATTTGTCTAAAGTTGATTCTAGATTTTGGTTACAAAGGATAAAGACATAATGATAACAAATAATTCAAAGCATTCCTGAATATTGAGCCACTCGAAAGTATTTCAAAATCAGGGTATAAATTTAGATATGATTAACATTCTTTCAATGCTGAATACAAGGTTAAGTTTGTTCATACACATATGAGCTTTACACGGTGCTAATTAGTTATAAGACCCTTTAAATTTAGAAAACTCTAGAAAATTAGTCTGTGCATTGTTATTTTTAATCGAAAATTTTTGCTGTAAGACGAAAATAAAATAACTTTTGTATCTAGAATTTTCGTTAATAATTAAAATATAAAATTTCTAGGAATTTGGTTCTAAATTTGACAATGGTTGAAAAAATTGTAAAACAAAACTAACGATGGACTTCCAAATGAAAATGAATAGTGCAGGTGCTTCAGTACCATCAATATTTCTGAAAGGCACAAAATTCCTGTAAAAAATATAGAGAGAAATTATAAAAAAACACAGCCTGAAAACTAAAATGTTCCACTAAATAACTGACTAATATATATTTTTCAAATACTGCTAGTAAACAAATTAAAGAAACGCTCGAGAGCAACACTCCGAGCATCAGAAGCGCAAACTCAGATTCTAATTCCACCACAATTTTCCAATGTAGTTTTATAAATGAATTTTCTCAAATGTCTTATTTGTGTTTGTGCGCATCTAATTTGCAGAAACAGAGCCATGACAGGAACAACATTTGATGAATGGTAAACTTATTAGTGAGATTTATCGGATTGTCCGGATCTAACGAGACCTTTCGCTTGTGAATATCGATGTTGTATTTTTTTCGGCCTAGACGAAAGGTATTTCGTTCAACCGGAAGCACAGGGGTCAAACTTGGTGTACTTACTTGAAACCGAATGCGACGAGGTATCTACACATCATCCTTAAGAGGTATCAGCTCAGGTGGCCCAGGCGCATAATGGTTATCAAGAATCACGATAATTTAGTCACAATACCGGGAGAGGAAATAATGTTCAAATTTTGAAAGAACGAAGATATTAAATGCAATACGAAATAATTTGTTATGCCTCTGCAACGCTTATAGAACTTAAGATAGTTAACTTCAATAGTCCAGCGGATATGTTGAAATGCAGTAACTGTTGGCAGGTAACAACATAGCCAGAGGAAGGCATTTAATTATTTCGTTATAAACTACATAGGACTTGACAGATACTGTTTACTTTATATTCATTTTATTGCTGTACAAGGGGTGCGAATATTTAGTGTGACCGTTTACCGAAAGACTAAGCAGTGATGACAAAGATCTTACAACAGAGGTGTTCAGGAGGAAACCTGTCTGTCTATTTGTCTCGTTGATTTTCAGAAGGACCTTACTCTAGAAAGTGAGTGACATTCCAAATTGGGAAATGACTCTTCACGTCTCGAGTGCCATTTGTACATTTATTACATTAGTCCATGCGTTGAGCGTCTTTGAAATCAACGACCATAAAAAGGTGTACTTTGAACCCATAAAAATTATGAAATTCTAGTTTTCCTACGCCTGCAAAAATGTTGGTAAATCTCATGTGAGATGATGTAATGTCCTGTATCTCTGATACGGACTGGTTTCTCTGAGGTAGCCTCACTGATTGCGAATACGTCCTAAAAATCAGGATATTTGAGTTTTCTTCAACCTAATTCATTCAGTGCATAAATAATGGTTACACACAAAAAATTAAGGTATAAACCCAGTGTGGTATTTTCTAGAATGGATTATCAGTACATCACTTTATATCACAAGTCTGAGCTGCGAGAGTGATCGATGTGTGCAAGGTCCATGTTGGACGAGCCAACTAAGATGGCTAGAATGTGACAAGTGCATTTGTTCCTATCTTTTTCCTTCATTACGATTCGTTAATATCGTATGCAACGTTTCTGAATGGGACTTGACGTCACATCGTGCGTCAAAGTCAACTCGACTGACATGTGGCAAGTGACGTTTGAAGAAACATTCCAAAGAGTCCATTAACAGCGAGAATATTTCATCGTAATTAACCTTTGACATAAATTTTTCAAAAAGAGTTAATTGTTTCAAGACAGGAAATAGGGGACGTGTGTACACCGTGGCAGTTAAGCCTAGTTGTGAAACCTTTGTACAATTAAAAAAATGATCAAGCCTAGTTAAATAGCATCAATTGGAAACTCCTTCGAAAGATACAATAAGTTGATAGAGTACATGTTGAATAGCTCAGTGCCGACTGAATTTGTACATTAAATATACTGAAAACACAACATTTTTTTTAACGTACCTTAATATCGACCTTCATTTTTGTTACTGGTTTAATGTTATGATGGAAAAATATTAATAAATTAACAAACAGAAAAAATATGAGCTTTAATACTGAGTTCACTAATATTTCAGTTAATTACAGCTGGAGGGATTTAAAATCAGTAATGACTCATCGATGAGCAATTTCTATTGAATAATATTGCACGGCACCGTGGACTGCAGCTGGAAAATACACTCACGAAACATCAGCGAGCTTCGCCGTAGCCCACCGGAAATGTGATTTATTTTATAATTTTAATAGGCTGAGGCTTGCGTGGGAATAATTACACTAAAGCAAATTTTAATTACCACTCAATTCCGTCGAACTTTAAACTGTAACTGACCGTTCGATCTCATCGGATGAGCTCTCATTATAATTGAAAAATGTAATAGCTGATTAAACGTGGAGTTAATATCATAGCACTGCAGTCAATATATATTAATTTTATTAACTTGACTATATATACTTATAGAGAGAGAAATACAGAATTGAATTCACTTTTGCCGACTCTATTCAAATGTTATTGGGATGAAGAACGTTTCTAGTCCCATTTTTGTTTGGCATTAGGTTTAAATTATACGTAAAGAGAAAAGTCAGGTACACAATAATATAGTCGACTCGCTGGTTACATGACAAATTATGAATGGAAGAAAAAATTCAAAATCGCCAATGAACATAGACAAAAAATGTTGCACTTATTTTCATGCCCAGGAAGAGAATTATTCCGTCATTATTTCTACGTGTATCACATGCATTTGTGAACGGATCATGCATGCATTTGGATTCTAATTATCACAGTTGCATCTATCAATCTGTTTTTGATAGATCTCTATTTATGAACTTATACGATAAACCTATACTCTTATATACAGCTTGTATGAGATTAAAAATAATTAAAAAGAAGGCCTATTGATCAGTTGTGGTTGTGGTTTGCAATCAATGGGTGATTTGCTTATCTTTAGAGAAATTTCATCAATCGTTGGAAGTCTCAAACACAGTGTTGTGCAATAAATTTTCCTGACATCCATACTTTTGTTCACATTTATGGTTCCGATTATTCTAGAATATCCGTTAGTTTCAAGTACCAAAATGTCGTTCCTGAGCCTGATATTTTACAGAGCTAATCACCTCATCTGGCGAGCCTCTCAGAATTTCAGCAAGGATCTGTCTTATTTTTATCCCGTAACATGCATAATATTACCTATAATTTTAGCCACTGAAGCGCAAATATCAACGCCTGATATCTGTATGATCTGTGGATCAGGTAAAGAGTTAGACTTCACCTTCTTACACAGAAGTCATGACTTCCACTGGCACAGCACAACTCCCTTGCCTCGGCTGAACTTCTCCATATTCCAGCGCACAACACACATCGTTTCTGGGCGATGAGTGTTCATTTTAAAAGCCAACTCACCTCGATAGCGTTCGTAACTTTCTGTCCTGCCCTCGCTGGCTCAACTGCTCACCTCGTAGACAGCCCCCAGCGGCATGACCAGACACGCGACCATCAGATCGGCCACCGCCAGAGACACGATCAGAAAGTTGGCGACCTGTTGCAAGTTCCGCTCCAGGAGAATGGCGGCGATCACGAACACGTTACCTGAAGGACCCGAGAAAAATGCCGCGTCTCAAACCATTGGCATTACTATAAACGGCTCCCATATTTTTTGCGGGTCCCTCACGGGTGCGAGTCATAAGTATGCTAATACTAGTTTCATTAGGTGATTTTAAATGGTTTTCGAGTAAGTTTATGTCATTCATTGAGAGTGAGAATGCAAGGGTAGTGCATAAAGGGAGGATCAGCTTTCAGAGTATTTCTCGTCTTCCCCAAAAGCGTTGAAGCGTGTAGAGCAAATGAATATCGAAGGACGCGCTCAGAACTTGGACACCAGGGTTGAAGCGCAGACGCTGTTTCCCGCAGGACTACGACAAGTGCATTCGCGGAAATGACGGTAAACTGAAAGTGAATTAATCTGGAATGTTCATTAAGTATATTTTCAATGTTAAAAATTGAATTACAGAGGCAACTGACAAGATATATTAATTTCACTCGTTCCGTGGGACTGAAACGCAATTAAAAACTTTAACACCTAAGCTGCGCAATAAAAAAAAATTAATTAATATAGATTATCAGATGGCCATGAAATTAATATATAATATAATCGTTGAGAGATTTTACGAACAACTTGTATAATTTAAAATTTAGCTTAGCCTAGGGAAGTCTTTATTTACGCTACTGAGAATGGTCCACATCGCTTACGTGAACCTGTTCCATCAAAAGCAACAGTAATTTTAAGGAAAATTGCACATGTGAAGACTTGAAGTTAAATCAAAATACAGCGAAAATGCTTTGTATTTCAACAAATCCTTTACACAAGTCATTAACGACCTCAACAATTGCATTAAGCCGTTGTTTGGTCGTATGTTTCGCATTTTTGGAAAGAGTTTTAAAAAGGCTTCTCTACGCTAGTTTTTAAACTGTATTAATTTTTTTCCGAGCTTCACAGCAGCGTCCGTACAAAGAGTCTTGTTTCACATCCGCTCTCAGCAAATAGCAAATCTCTAAGGCCCCATCGTGCAGAAGTTCAGTTACCTCACAACGTCTCCTCTCCCTGTTAGGAAAAACACTCGAAAATCCAGTACCGCCTGAAATACGGAGATAAATCCCCCCAACATCTTCATCTGGTGCTCCTAACTCTGCAGTGAGTAACTGGAAAAATCCCAGAGAAATCGAAATCCCCAAGGTGTTCTGTGGGGAAAAGGATCTATTGGAATCTTAAATTTTCTTTCTTGCCACTGCTTTTCTAGCACAGCTCAGAGACTTCACGTGCCCCCAAGGAGCACAAAACCTCAGATAGCTTGAAGAGCGATGATCCTTCTAGTGCAGACGCCTGTACCTTTCCACTTTTTTGCCAGAAAAATCATGTGTTATTCAATGGCTTAAAGAAACAATCTCGTTTTGACTACGCGGCACCTCAGAAACCTCTGTTAGGTGTGACAAATGTTAGAATGTACGGTAATATGCATAGTTCTTTCCTGCTCTAATCTACGACATGATTGGCGAATAAGTGAAAATATACATAAATGATTAATAAATTGTTAAGCACATTCAATGCCTGTTGATTTAAAACTTTCGTGCAAAAAAAGTTACGAATTGTGTCAAGTTTGTTCTTTAAATTGTACTTGTGATAAACGTAAGGATATGATCTAATTCATCAAATTGTATGTGTTTTTCTCCAGCGATATCTAGCTTTTAATAAAATTTTTAGTTCAGCAACGCTAAGAATACCCGAAAAAAATTCTTAGATAATTCATGGATAACGGATGGGGAGTGAGCTGCAGTAATCATTGAAGAAAACTAAAAACCTTCGAAATTTAAATAATGTAACTCACCTATGACGGTGGTGAGTATCATGACTCCCAAGATGACTGAGGTAGCGACCATGCCAGCCGTGGACATGGCGTTGGAAGCAGAGTCTCCGGAGCCGTCCAAGTCAGAGCTATTGGAGACGCTTTTGTTGTCAAATAAAACCCAGTAATGGTCATCATTGAGAAGGCTGGAGTTGAAGGTTGTAGAGACGAAAGAGGCGTCCTGCGTCATCGTGCCAAGACTGGCTGGGATGACCATCTGGGCAACACCTTCCACGGAGTCATGAGCGAACACGGATCCTCTTCGCGCGTCGTCCAGAGAATGAGGCTGGTCGTAAGCGGGACTGGAAGAGTAATGGGAGCGACCGCGGGGCTCGTTGTAAGAGCTGGTTTGCCGGCTGGAAGAACTGATGGAAGAGCTGGAGTCTTCACGGCCACCTGTCGACGAGTTGCTTCTCCATGCCATGTTAACGGAGCCCCAGAGAGTTAGATTCAATGGAAAAATGGGCTTGTTAACGTTCGAGACCTCGGTGGTTGTGGTGGTGAGGCCGAGCAGAACATGGGCTGAGGGTAACTCGCTACTGTTCATGTAATCTTTGAGGTCTGGCAGGGTATAATTCCACGGAAATAACTTGAGCCCTGAAAATGAGAGGGAAAACTTTATCATGCATTTAACATTCAGTGGTTTGAATTAAATTGATGCTAAGCTGTATTAAAGTGATTTCTGATAGGAAGCACATAACTGTACGAAACTCCTAATTAATATCGAAATGAATTTTTTTCATTCCGTCCTTTTCTTTCCAAGAAATTTATAATGTTTTACCCATGTCAACAAGAAGTTTAGGAATTCAAGCTTGTGTGCAGAAAACTTATCTGCACTCGAATAAGGGAATGAAAAAATCATCTTATTTCCAATTACATTACATGAGGTCGCATTTCAGCAAGTAACTATGCAAAAGGATTGACGGTTACGCTTGATTTTTACTAACCAAACTCTTCATTTGCGCGCTGAGTCGTGGCAGCTCATTGCTGACCAAGAGCCTTTGGCTGAATAGTGAGCTGTAGTGTTAATCCATGCTGGATCAGGAATTTTTATGAGCATAGTTAAGCCGGTAGTTGATGTTTTAACGCCCTTTGTAAAGAATTTTACTACAGTGTTATTGATGGATTGGGTTGTGCATGATCCCATGTTTTCCTAGATTTGTTTGTTCTTAAATAAGTAAATAATCCAACAACATCAATCATTGTGTTTTTTGTATTTTTGACAATTATTTCTTGTAATGAGACAGGTTGTTTACTAATTCCTCAATGAAAGGGTGATGGGCATTCTGTTATGAAAATAAGAAGTGGTCTCAGAGAATAATCTATAGTCCTATGCTCGATTGCTATCTCATACCATTTTTGTAACTTTAAAATACGTTTCTTGTTTCATAGGAGTATACATATGTTCGTGAACGTCGACCTATATGAATATATGTTCAAATATGTGTATGCATGTAGTCCCTTACCTAAGCTGCTAAATTCATACTGCGTTTCATTTTTTTTGTCTTAAGAACATTTTAAGGGAACGAATAAGTTAGAGATTACATTACAGAATGCCTGTTAAATTTGTCGCTTGAGGTGGAACAAACCATCTTAAATTTAGTTGTTTTTCCCGATTAACTTCGCTGTATGTAATCAATGGTTATCATAAAGAAGTACGTTTCCATGGGAACAAATGCAGGGCCTTTTCTTAGACAGTTGTAAGAATATTTTACAGCTGTAAATAATACGCTTCTGCAGTTGACGTCCGATTAAAGCTTACAACTCAAGATGAATCATGTTGCCATAATTAGACAGCTCAAAGAGAATAACCTTTACAGATTAGATTGCAATCTGAATTCGTAACCATTGAGCGCTCTCTCCTAACAGGTAATTTACGATTCCAATAACCTCACTGAAAATTCGGAATGCTCTGTTACATTTTGGTTGTAACCAACGAAAATGCTTGTAAGTCTACCGAAAATGCTGATGCATATCTTACAAAACACGTTAACAACGCTTTAATAAGTAAGTTATGTAATAAATTACTAAACTTCGTATGACATCATATACAAGGTGTTAGGGAAAAAAGGTACAAAATTTCACACCTTCTAGAAAATGTCAAACTAAACATTTTTGCCTCACGAAACTTTGTGAAAAGAAATTAATTTTTGAGTTATTAACTGCTTAATGTTTGAAAGAAAAAAATTTGAAAACAAACTTGCCCGCAAATAATTTTTTAGGGATAACTTGAGGAGCTTCTTCTCAGATAACTTTTTATTTTCCCTAGCTTTTGAGTTGTTGTACCCAACCCGTTTTCAAAGAAATGAAATCACAACATTTTCAAGGCATATGGACCAAGCAGGTATCTAGCATACTGGAATAGAATGATTTTGGCACAATAATTTTTTTTCGTTAAAATAACGATTGATCAACTAAATTTACACGACTGGATAATTCCGTTATAAGTTTAGAAGAATTCGACGCGTTTGTTATAAAAATTTGAATTATTGTATGAATAAAATGTTCCTGAGAGCTATCTCGATTTGACGTTTACAGTTATCAATATTTTCAGGGCTTCTTGATATATTTGATGGCTATTTTGCTTGCGGTGCTGGTCAACGAAAGAGTATAATTGTTTTTGTCAATATTCTTTTTATGTTCATTTAATCTATTAATTTGTGACACATTTACGTTACAGAAATTGTTCAAGGTTTTTACCCACTATATCAATGCACTTCGATTTTTGAGGGCACATGAGAAGTCTTGTTTATTCAACACCTGTGGAATCAAAAGAAGGTCTCACGGCATGAGCTGCAGTGGCTTCCGGCGATATTCCTAAATGCCAGGCTTTTTCCACAATATCCGGCACTCCATAAGTCGAAGATATCACAAGTGCATCGATGTGGGTGGTGTGAACTGTTGAAAATTTCCGTAAAGTAAATGTATAAATAAATTATTTGTGGACAATTTTTCTCAAATTTCCTCCTTTCAAACATTAAGCAGCTAATACATCAAAAACTAAAGAAAATCGCTAAGTTCTTACAGGAAAAAGTTTTTAGTTTACCACTTTCTAGTAGGTGGGAAATTTTGTACCCCTTTTTCATTAACCTAATGTATGAACTTGAAAATTTCAATAGTTCAGAAAGCGGTAGTATAAAATTACTAGAATAATATTTTTATTACAACCTAGGGCTCATCTTCGGTCAATGTAGGAGTTGTGAAATGTGGGAGATGATATACATATGAATATTCTAATATATATATATATTATGTTTTGAAGGATAGAACTCAGAGTTTTGGTTTTTAAAGAATGATAAGGAGAACTTTCCATGAGGTAAGGTTTATTTTCCCACATTTTTTTGTATGAAAAACAAAACTTATCTCAGAAGACGTTCTTCAGATCATCCTGAAAAAAAATATATATACATACATCTATATGTCATATGTACAGGTTTACAGTTATACGCAGTGCCTACAAAATCATAACGATAATAAGAAAATATCAGAATCTGATGCAATTTTACTGCAAAATATAAAGCAACATGTTATAATAGGGAAATAAAGTCATCAATGTAAACTGAGTATATTCAAAATACAGAATTGTTTCAAACAATTGTGAAACGGTCATAGTACTAACTCAATAACACTTGTAAAAAATAGATGCTCAATTGATCAGAACAATAAACAAAGCCTCGCTAATTACAACAATTTTTAAGTTATACCGTAAATTTTTATTTAAATAATTGGCTAAACAGGAAGCTAGGGCTCTAGCACAACCAACTTCGCTGCTAAATCGGTCACGTCATTGGGAGTGGGAACGAAAAAACTGATAGTGAAGTTCCGTAATGAAGATAAACTTTTGATTGGTGATATCGTAAAGACTCTGGAAAAGTATATGTTGTTCGTATATCTTGTCAAACTTTAAGAGAACTGAGTCATGTAAAGCCGAGGCATCACCTGACAGGCCTATGAGGAGATGAGAAAAAGTCGATAGATCTGTAATGAAGCCAAAAAAGATCGATTTGTCATGGCAAACGATATTTATGCAGAAGCTAATGATAAGCTTAGCTATCCGTTAATATTTCGACACGTTGGCTCCCGTAGACTCAATGAAATCCATTTGTTTCGTCGACTGAAAATATTTGTCGATGAGTGCAAGACTTTAATTCACTTCTATAACAGGAGGTGTTATGCAGTAGTTTAAAGTAAGGAACAACATACCGAACACAAATATACGCGTATGCTATTTTCTACTTTGATATGGTAAATTAGTGAAATTACTGGGATTTTGTTCGTAGTTCCGATCATTTTTATCATCTATTTTTCACAAGTGCTATAGAATTAGAAATCTGACTTTCAAAAATTGCAATGAACGAGCTCCATATTTTGACTGATGTCCTTATCTCCCTGTAATAAAACACTCCATTAAGTTTTGTAATAAAATTTACATCATAGTTTCACTTTCTCTAGTCGTCGTTCTGATCTTTTTGGTCGGTGCTGTCTATATAT
Organism: Orchestia grillus; assembly: GCA_014899125.1. NCBI lineage: Eukaryota > Metazoa > Arthropoda > Malacostraca > Amphipoda > Talitridae > Orchestia > Orchestia grillus. The sequence goes on from VOMN01001972.1 coordinate 79,288, forward strand.
ATGCGCTGTACTTGCATGAGAACTTCTTTTTCTTTACTTCTATTTTTTTGTGTAGACAATAAAGGTATAGATGATTATCAGTCATAAAATGTTTTTTTTTCTCACTAAGTGTCTTATAAAAGTACACTACGTTAGGAAACCGTTTTTCATAACATTATCATAGAAGGATTGTGGCAATCATGGGGCTTCGTATCAACAAAGTGCTGTTCGTTTGTCTGATTTGGTGGCGTACGCTTTGACTACATAAAAACTACTTACTGTAAATAATAGCATATCCACAACAGTGAAACGCCCACCGCATTCAGAGAAATATCGATACACCTGACCGTGTCAACTTTCTCTCGTGAACTCAGTGCTGCAGCGTGAGCCGCGAATAAGAGTGCGTCTGGCTGTATGATACAGTGCGGAATGAGTAGTTCGAGTGCATTCTTTGGTACAAACGTCATTTCTGTTCATCAGCGTGTCAAATTACGAGTACATACTTCAGAGTTACATTACTGCGTTATTCACGCGTACAATTAAGTGACATTGATGGGCAGAGCCTGCGACGACAGGATATGTTTAGCTTGATATTTCTTGGTGTAGAGATTCAAATTTTTTTTTCAAATTTGTTACCTATTTTCAGTCCATCTGTTAAGCTAATCAATAAACTGAGTAAATTATGTTTCGGCAAGAAATACCGTAAACTTTCGCTTAGTGTTTCAAGGCTGGCACATTTCAGTGCATTTGTTTCAATGCTGTCATCAGACTTAAGTATATATATATATAATGCATCTACGTCGCTCCTGTATGGATATTGCCTCAATGAACAGGACTTAGAGCTGCGGACAATATTGGGCGAGAATTTGAGCATATTTTCAAACTGATGAGTACAAGTAGCACAAGACAACCAAAATGATCTCATCCGGATTTCAATTTGTCAACTCATTTAATAAATTCATGGAAAATATACATTTGTATTTTTTACATTTATATAAATAAGTACTACATTTAAAACAAACATGCATATGCAGGATGTCAAGGACATTATGACTGATGCTGGAGCATTTCATAAACATCGCATTAAATATCGTGAAATAAATTGAAATAACAGGTAAAGGGGGTCAATGTTCGTACAATCATTGAACGATATATCATAAGCCTTGATGAACAACTCCACTGCTGAACGGCTTTTTTGAAATTCTCTACTCATATATTAAAGTGATAATGCACGTAAAATTAGTGCAAAAGTTTGGGTACAAAAGAGAAATTACATGAATTACAGCGTAAGCAGTGACCCAAAAACAACAAACATTCAACTTCAATTACTGAGAACTGCGGACACATGTGAGTGTGTCCCCGGCAGGACCGTGATCTTAAGAGCGACTGCGGCCGTGGCTGTTGTACGCCACGATGTTGCTAGGGGGGGCGGGCACCATTACCAGGCCTGTGCATTGGACCCCCAGCACTAGTATGGGAATTTATTGGTCCATGGGGATGGGCTTGCAAAGCTGCGGGGGCACCTGACATCATGTCTTGGATCACAACCTGACGAGCCTGCCTTTGAATTCCGAGCGTTGGATGATGGGAGCCGAGGGCTTCAGGACTACTCAGCATGATTGAAATGTCGGAGTAGAATGATGACAGTATTTGACAAGTTTGACGTTTGTTTTGTTCCTGGTTTAAAACCCTAGTTTTCCCAGAATTTAATGCTAGAATTTTGTGATTGTGCTCAAACCAATCAATTTGGGCAACGGTGATACGCGAACCACGCTAAATGACAGCTGCCTTTCTTACATTAAATACCAGTATTAAATATGATACAAGGATAACGCAAAAGCACAGTTCTACAGGAAAAAATGATATTTCCTATCGTTTTGCCGTAAAAGGTGTTAGCAAATACCCCTGAATAGCAAGGAACAAAAATGCGGTCGCACAGTGAATACCATTGTGAAAAGCATGAATTTAGATGGACGAAGTGGGTATTGCTGAAGGCAGCTTCGGCCGCACCCTCACCGCTAAGCATGATGCTCATCGCTGGTGTGCTGGACCAGGAACGCACGCAACATCGACACCAAAGGATGGGTAGTCATAGACGTCATCACCACCTGCACACAGACGGGGAATTGTTAAATTACAATAATCCTAAAACCTAGCACGTTACATCGCAACTGTAAGTCACTCAGAAAATATTAGATTTTTTTACTTATCTCGTAACATAAATTTAATTAGAAACCAGTTATTTGATAATATTTTTGCGGATGTCTCTTAAATGGACGCGCTTGGGAGTCCCTGCTTGGAGTCTGCAGTGCGATTGCCTGCTTTATGAACAGAGTTCCTACGCTCACCAAACCTCGCTGTCATCTAACCTCCTCCGACGAAACAGACTTTACGTAAGGCACTTCTGGTTTTTCCGGGAAAAGCTTAAAATAGCCTCATCCCCTTCGTGCACAGAAAATGCTGTACCTGATTTTTCGTACAAAAAAGCTAGCTGCAGCCTTATCTAGGAGATAATTTGTTCAGCAAAGGCTTCATGAAAAAATAAGTTAGAAGTCATAGTGGTACATAGCGACGAAAAAACGGCCATTTAAACTGGCCTCCTCATGCGGGGACCATGGAATATGAGAGGTGTAGGGGCCGCCTTCTCAACACGACCCTAATGTCCTGCGGATGGCAGCTAGAGTCACGTCGATGCACAGCAAACACTTTTGTTCAAAAGCGTAAGCAATCCACGTATGTCACACTGGGGAAGCAAACAAGATCAATCTCGCCGCGATCGTAGTAATATTTATTTATGTTTGAATGAAAGTCACTTATCTTATAACCTGCCTCTCACGATAATTGCAAACACAAATGTTCCGTGAAATGGTAAATACTTCTTTTCCATGGCGTACCTATCTTTGAGTATCCATGTATTTCATGAGTGTGCAAACACTAATAGTACCAATTCTGGTTGTAGATATAAATTGCCAAAAGAACGACTCTTTCAGGAATAAGTAAACTTTTAAACATTCATAGTTTCTAGACATCGAATCTCAAAGTTTAGTGTGGCCGATCTAATTTTGATGGATGCAGTCTCGACAGTCGTAGGGGATTAAAACTCATATGATTACATGAGCTTTATCACTGAACTGCAATCACAATACGTGTTCAAAATGTCTACCCGCTACGTCATTGGGTCTGGACCCTACACAGGAACCTTTATTTATTTAAAAAGAACCTTTATTTATTCCAGCACGTTTTACCGTTGGGTTTTAAATGCCTTACAACTACTGGTGCGGTGGGGGATGTGAGGAATGTGTGGTTTAAACTTCCTTTTCCAAGGGAAGTACTCCGTGGTCACGTGAAAAGCCCCACCCACCTGAGCCGAGGCTCGAACCCTCGTCCATTCGGCTGTGAGGCCATCACGTTCACCACTACACCATGGAGTCCTCCAGGAGCGATTCCCGGAGAAGATAAAACACTCGTGGAGCATTCAAAATGAGTCCTCCAGCGTCATCTTTCGAACAAGAACCATTTCTGTCATCACTGGGATTACATAAACTAAACTCTTCATGTTGCTTCAGAGGTACAAATCCATACGTGTCAAATCTGGAGACCTCGCTGGCCATACACAATCCTGGTCCAAAGCGTCCTATTCATCTGTTGGGAAAAGTACGGTCTAGATAGACCTGACGTTTCGATATCTCAAAAACTATGAGTGTTTGGATTCTTACTTATTCCTGGAAATGTCGTTTTTTTGTGTTTTTATCGTCTCAGTTTGTACCATTTGTTCTCAAGCGCCCTAAGTATATGACCTGCATATCTGAGGAACATGGTCTTGATTTCAATTGGTACTGACATTTGTCGATCACGTTCGGTCATTTTTACTTTTTTGCCTCCGTCACGTTGAAATGCTTAGTCGCATCTAAAGTTCATGATCGAATCATCAACATCATTTTCCAAAAATGAATCCTGTATAGTTTGTATTTGGACATCGTAGGATCTGTACTCTGCCTTAATGTTAAGTCAGTTGTTCAATTATATCGAAAAGGGCACGTCAAAAAATATTAAAAAGCTTCTGTTTTACATACGGTTTCGCAGCACTTACGTTTCCTAGGGCAATGTTCCAGATACAGAACACGGGCGTACAAATTTATGAGACAGGTGTAATGATGCGCAGAAACTGAGCTTAGTCAGGTCAAACCTGTCAGAGGGCGTCTGCAAATGTCTGCATACAGTAACCAAGGATCTGTGAAATGGAAGGGTATTTCTTCAGCTACACAGAAAGTTGTTAAAGGAATATCCATTGCATCGTTCTGAAATTTACGAATAAAATAGAAAGTTACATCCTGATATTGTCCATCTATAGCAGACGGGAAGAGGGTTCAAAATGGGAGTAAATTACTTCGATTTTGGAACGCCTTCATAGTCTCGCTTCAACTACACTGTCGTCGTCTATATTAGTGAGCGATCTAATGCATCATTACTCAGTTTTTATAAAAAAAACACTTCGTCAGCACGCGAGATGGTGAGTGAGTGGTTCCGTTAGCATACTGCGCCAGGGCCCCGTAGACCTCCACGAAAGCAGATGAAATTCAGGGAGAAGTAATATATTTTAAGTTACTTCAACAATTCAATCTTTCAATTCAGTAGTCAATTTTCCTCGTAACCATAATATCAAGGTAACGAGAGCACTTACCAAATACTTTTATGAACGAAAGAAATTGCCCATGAATTTGGCCCTACGTTCCGTTGAGGAGTTAGAAGCAATTGCTCAACGCTTCTTCACTCCTTCCCAATTAGCCTGTCAATTTTTCACGGCGCTTCAGGACGTTGGGTGTGAATTTTATGCGGGGTTTTGAAAAGTCGAATCATGTCTTTTCATAAATTTTCGAACGTAACAATGCATTTTTAGAGTATCTTACACGAATATCAAAATATTTCTTATGTTATTAGCCCACACATCAATACAAAACTCCGTAATTTCGTGAAATTAACGGGTTTATTAACTGAGAGGAAATTTTTTAATCGATTCTATCACTCCCTAAATTCAGCTTCTGTAATGCTACCTTCCCAGGGGTTTGATTATCGGCTCCAAATATTCACTTCTTTGAGAAACTCCTTCACAAATCTAAGATTTTGTTCAGCCGTAGGACTTCAAGTTTCATTGGTTCAAACTTTTGCTTCTGAACACCAGAGGCAGAAACCCGCGCATCAAAAAACTTTTGTCTTTATCAGCAGAAGAACGACATCGTCTTCCTCGTCCTCTGAGGAAACGGCTTTTTGAACCTCGTGCTGGACTCCTCGAAAAATGAGAGCATTCGCAAGCTCGTCCATAAAACGATGAAAAGATCGCTTCTTCCCTGGCAACAAAGGAATTGTCCAAAGTGGCTGGTAAATTGGACCAAAGCAATTGCATTTGAAGGTGTAGTGCAATTTGCATAAACTGCTGGGGGCACGTCAGCACCTTTCCTCTTATGCGCGTGATGAGCATCAAATTCTTCAGAAGCCATACATGGCCTGATGTATAATACGCATTGTGTATTGTCTTATTGGTTACTGACTCTAAAACACGTCGAACAAAACTTGAAAGAAAATATTCAAGGGGATACCTAAGTCTGGGAATGGAAAACTTTGTGTATAAAACTTTCCGTGCCCGAAAAATTAAGCATTTGAGAATAATAGTCCACTCAGCAAAGCAAGCGCGGAACAATAGCTGCCATAGCTAATGATCTGTGGCAGAAAGTAAGCACGAATGAAAAGGTGAATTCCCAGACCTCGTTAGTAGAAAACGCTGAAACAAATTCTGGTATGGATCATTTTGCGAGAGTTAATGAGCCCCGTTTATGAGACGTCTCTTATCATTGTCAGAATGATTTCGCAGCAGCAGGAAACATATCAGTTGTATCAGGTATACCAAAAAACACTCGTGAAAATTCCTGTAGTTTCCGCAGTCACCTTCTACATTGGGTGTCACGTTTTAATGCGAATTCATCATTCAAAATATTTTTGACTGGGTCTATGCTGCTTGAGTGCATACGAAACTCCGATTACACTGGGTAACAAGGCTTCACTTATGCTTTGTTTTTGGTATAGTTTCCTAATTTCTCATTTCTTGGTTGAAAAACAATGAAACAAAATTTGCCCTGAAACTTCGGTTATATGATCAGTAATTTCCAAGTTTGATTTTCTTCAATATAATACCGGTAATATATATTTATATATATATAATACAAGTACACATAATTCACAAGCAAAGTTTCATAAGAATAATGTACATTTTTAATTGTTTCGAAATTGGAGGAGTTAGGAAATAATACATAATTTCCAAGAAGAAAAACATATTACACACGCATTTATGCACAAGATAGAGCTCATTTTACTCCTACGTACAAGAGCCTTGAAATTTTTTTTCTAAAACGTAAGATGTGAGCTAACAGGTTTTGAGTCACAAGGTATGAACAGATACGAAGCGTAATATATAGACGAACTCGAACTAGGAAACACAAGATGCGAACAACTACATGGCGTGATGAACAGAACAAAGATACGCTATGTATGAGTACCGCAGTCATTCGGAAAACCTCGTTATGAATGCTTGGAATGTCAAGGCAAATAGTTTTCACTTTCTTGTTTAGTTGTTTCGTGCAGTTGCCCCCACCACGGTGGTGGAGGAATGCCCGGGCCTCGAACACATCGCGTTGCATGATGCAACGTCGTCCATTGTGGCCTGCCAAGAGCATCTGACAAGATGGGGGAATAATTTGGCTTGTCAGATAGGTTAGGGAACCGTACTATAGCATGGTGGAGAACCTTACTACATTGTCGACAATCATGCAAGAAGGGTAGAAAATTTAGCCAGCTCAGTGGAGAGCCGTCTAATTAGGAGTGATAATATCACCAGGCAAGTGGAGAATTCTTCAATGCGGGTGGAGAATTCAAAAATGCTCATTGGAGAACCGTTCAATGAGGATGGATAATTTCACCATCTCAGTGAAAATATTTCAATTTGGGTGAAGAATTACACAGTTCGATGGAAGATTTTCCAAATGGGATTGAGAATTTCGCCATCATGAGGAAGAATTTCACCAGCAAGATTAGGCACCTCACGAAGAGGGCAAATTATCTCGCCAGTGAAGCGAAGTACTTCACCAGCGAGGGGGAGAAATTAACCAGAAAAGAGCAAATGATTTCCAACATGATTGTTGAATTTTATGAAGTTTTGAATTAGAGTAGTGTTTGCCCCCTTCCCTAATGAACGATATACCTGGATAACATGGAGGTTTTATTTTAAATCTGGATGAAATCGCTCTGGTTACCTAACCAAACTAATATTCTACTCTTTGACCGCCCACAATCCATATTTGACAGCGCACAGTTCATATTTGACAGCGCACATCTCATATTTGACAGCGCACTACTCATATTTGACACGCATAGTTCATATTTGACAGCGCACAGTTCATATTTGACAGCGCACAACTCATATTTGACAGCGCACAGTTCATATTTGACAGCGCACAGTTCATATTTGACAGCGCCCAGTTTCTATGTTTTTCGAGGACGTAAGCCTGTTGCTCAATGCAAGTTGGACTAGGGAGTGTGCATGCGCAATGTCAAATTTTAAATCGTTATGACCTCCTTACGAGATCGTCAGTAAAATTGTCTCGGAACGTGAGTAAACGATGAAAGTGCATGCGAAATTAATTCAACTTCTTCCTACTTTAAAATTCACGCGAAGCTGTGCCCTAGGAATTCAATTTGAGTAAATCACCTCGCCTGCACCTTTACTTCAATTTGAACTTGAATTCTTGCAAAACGCATCATATGTAAAATTGAGTGTGTTAAATGGTTATGAGTGAGACGCTGGTCTAGTGTAATAAATTACGAGCGGATTGACTTTAAATACGTCATTTCTAGCCCACACGATCACACACACACATACACAGGTGCAAAATACAACATCCGCCTCATGAGGTACTAGATCGGTTCCAGTAAAAACCGCTTCACCGTATCTTCTTATTTACTTTGTATAAGAAGCTCTATTTACTTCACATTGCGCAAGTATTTCCCGCGCTATTTGATGCTCGTTCTAGTTGGCACCGCTCTTTATACGGGGAACTACTGTACAGAGGACGTGTACAGGAACCAAACCACCGCTCTATGCAAGGGACGCTGCGCCGGCTCTACCTTTAATATATCAACAGCAGCGCACTCTATAATGGCTGTGCATACACGCCTTCGTCTCTGTAATGATGTCGCAGTGACGTCAATGATTTTTATGGGACGAATTTCTTATCCTGCAATCACGGCGCACGCCATCAGTTCTGGATATAAAGCTGTCATACTCACAGAAATTTGATATTCGTAGTACCTTTGTCTTGCAGCCGCGCATGACGTAAGTTATTATGGAAACATTTCACTCTACTTGCCCTTTTGGGGTTCCTTGGATGCCAGGAATGTTTCTAAAGTCTCGGCTGCTGTGAGAGAAAAGGTAACCAAAGACTTTAGCCTGAAAAATGGCTTGGGTGGAAATTGTGTTAGAGAAACATTTATTTAATGGTTTCTCTCACGTGGAGCGCTAAAATGCCGGTCTAAATAAAATTCTAAATTTATAGGGAATGTGAGAATCTGATATTTTCGCCTATTTTTAGTCTATTCGCAGAATTTATGAGTTATCAGAGTAAGAGAATGTTAAAGAGTTAGACTAAGGGTAAGTTAAAGTAAGACTACGTTAAAATATCACCTAAGATAATCTGAACTAACAACAACTATTTCAAGGTCAGCCCACTCGAAAATTTTAAATAAAGTATGAACTTTAATAGACCTTGACCGACAGGGAATCCTTCTGAATAAGAAATAAATTTTGCAGCACCAAAGAACATTGTGGACATAATTGCCTCGTGTATTTGCTGCGTTCCAAATAGATTTAATTAAACCAACACGAAGACTTCATCAACACTTTGTCAGAAAACCAGCAGTATCACCACGATTTCAGGCCTCAGAAGCATCAAGACGAGTTTTTATTCAGCGCAAACGCATGAAAAGACGAGTAAAAAAGCCTTAGTGTGTGATGAACCTTTGCGTGGGGCAGCGATGGTTATTTCGAGTTCCAGCGGCTGAAGCGTGGACGTTTTTCTATTCACATTCGCGATGCATCAGCTTGGGCCTAGCAGTGGGATGCATATATATATATATATATATATATGCAAAAAAATCGGTTTTTCGTTTTGTGTGACTATATATATTAGTCACACCAAACGAAAAACTGAAATTTTTACTTTTACTGGAATATTTCTGGGTGCAGCGTTACCGTACCGAAGAGTCCAGCTTAGGTTTTCATAAGCTCGGAAGTTTCCTTAACCTTTCCTTGCTGCGTGTTAGTATGTGTGAATATATGCATATTTGGATGAAGAAACATGTAACGGGTTAACCATTACATGTGTTTTATAAGTTCAATTTAGTACCAGATGATGACAGGGAATTTAAGTTTGTTAAAGTAATATGAAACTTAATTTTACGAGTTACTTAAGGATCATAGCAAGGTTAAAGAATATCAGTCCAACGTAAGCTCTGAAAATATCCATTCATCTCCTAATGTTCAACTCACATATTTCTCAGAAAATTCATCTCTGTAACTGTGGAAAAAACTCTACGTAACTCTGTGTCAGAGTAGCTAATCAAGTCAATGCAATTCCTAATCGTGGATGAACCTCTGGCTGTACCCTCACTCACCTGAACCATTCAAGTGTTTCCAGTTCACACATCGCACTCACGACGCAACCCTGTTCCTCTACCGTCCCCGAAGCACTCGATACACAAGGCGTTGCTGCTCTTTAGTGCAAATGGGAAGCGGAAGGCTGTTGTTAACGTCGAGATAGAGACGATGGAAATGACCCTAAAGTATCAGGCCTGGGTCAGGGCCGCGTGAAGGAGACACCACCTAATGGTGCGCGCGACTACGCATGTGCTTCCATCCGGCGAGTGAATAAAACTACATCATGGGTAATTATTCACTGTCTCTCTTTTGCCTGTCTCTCTTTTCCTCCCGTAGGGAAATTTGATCTGATGTGTTAAGCATTAGGATATGTTGATGAATTAAAAACATGAGGAAACTCCTGTGATGCTATCACGACTACTGCTTGGGCTAAGCAAATATCAGGCAACATCGAATTTGGAGGTTTTGCAGTGGTGCGAATTAAGGGCGCGATCACTAAATGACGACGTTATCTGGTGCGTAATCAATTAGTTTCCCAAGAGCCTGTATTGGTACGGTGTGGAGTAAGTCAACAGGAATAGCTGGTGCAATGCACAGCACTTAAATCGGAATTATACCAGCGATATCACCCGTATGTCATCGCAAATTGTATTCAATTCCATTTGTAATTTTTTAATGTACTCGTAAGCTGGTAAACTTGTTTTTTTCATTTAATAATTGGTGCAGTACTCCCTAATAAACAGCTGCAGGACCTAAATTTTGATTTTGTATATATGGTGTGTTCTCGTTTGGACGATGAATAAAGTTAATATTTATTGATCTAAAAATATATTTATTCTTGAAATCCCCCAAATAATCCCCCTTGAACAACATTTCGTAATCATATTGCTATCGTTACTTCCAAACCCTTTCTCTTATGTTCATCAGTACACATTGCTTCAACAACACGACGTTCAGTTAGCGTTCATTTCTCAGGTTTCTTAGGTGACGAACGACTCAGAATTCTGAACAGGGGACTTTTGTTTCTGAACAACATTCGTGAGGGCCGGAAGAGATCCCAGACCAAATGATTCTGTCGGCCGAGAATAACATCCCAGGACGCCGAGTGACATCGAGTGGGCTGTGGCTGGACTCTTGGACTGCGTGACATAAAATTAAGGGGCTAATTTAGTGGGTACGTCTGTCGTCACATTAAAAGTGCTTCTCTGAATGATTATGCAGCGCTTGACTGCATGGAGAAACAGTGTAGGACTTGCTCATTGAGCAATGTTTGGTGGAGTGATTGAAAGGTGTTCGAATGAATAATAGAAAAGTTTTGAATTGTATTTCTCCTTTGGGAATGAAGAGCCGTCGTCCTAAATGAATGAAGGTTGTTTTCATGAGGAAATTTAATACTTTACTGAATTAAGAGTAAATTCAAACTTGCATAAGTGACTAGCATTTGATAGATGAATAAACACTGTTTGACAGAACGAAAAACATTTTGAAAACTTGAAGAGCGAATAAAGTTTAACGACAGTCCGTACAGTAACAAATTTGCCTATGATCTAAACCTATACCGTATCCAAAGAATTAGGATGATTTATAGATTGCAGCTCAAGTATTTTATGTTCCATGCGTATTGTATTGAGCTTCATTGCGTATTGTATTGAGCTTCATTGCGTATTGTACTGAGCTTCAATGCGTATTGCATTGAGTTACATTGCGTATTGTATTTACCTTCAAATGTAGACAACGAATCGTGACCGAAAATTCTATGTTAAAATTATACCATGGTCAACAGTCAGGTCTATAACTTATTATTTACTTACGAGCTTAATACGCACTTTGATTTTTATGTTAAACTTTGAAAGAAAGATCCAAAAGTAGAACTTTTATTGATTTACTCTTGGAATATAAAAGAGTACATTTCGGACCCGCTCTAAAATCATGAAAAGGAAGCGAATTTTTGAAACATTCCGTGTCCAATACGCGCCCTGCACTGCTTGCTTAAAGACGAAAGAATGTCGGGTGCTCGTGCTGGCCATAGATCACTCTGAGCACAAATAAATCATAAACTTTAAGCAGACTATCTGACACTTTTTCCTCAGGGAAGACGTGCCAAGGATGCCCGGAATTCCTGATTGACTTCACTTGCAAAATCAGCGCTTTTCGCGCGTAGCCTCTCCTTGCTGGAGGCCGTAATGAAAACGTCCGTTTGTCCAAAGTTGGAGTTCTCATGAATATGAAATGAACGCTTCTGCTGAATAACTTGCAATAAAACACAAGTATAACAAAGGTAACTTATCTCTCTCTCGAAACGAAGCACAACTTCTTCATAAGAGGATTTTCAATACCTTAATCTCGATTCCTACGTGGACTGTCGAATTCAGGAAAAAATTTGTTTGTGTAAGATATATTTACTCAAGAAATGGGCTAGTGAACACAAATGAATAATTTTAAAGCTGCATTTCATTTAATTTTCTATTCGAATATTTCACTTCAAGTTAAAGTTTCCTAATGTTACTTTCAGTTCAGTTTACTGCTTTCAAATTAAACTCGTTGGGGAGAAAGACAACATTACAACTGAATAATGACTTGAAATCGTAAGCCCATCGATAACTTTAAAATGCAATTTGCAGCAACACTTTTTCCAAGCGCTCGATTTTGAAATATAAGAATATTTCTCAGTCTTACGTGTTATTCTCTTCATACCTTGAGCAGTAAATATGCGTGAAAGCACATCACCCAATGTCTTTGATATAAAACCATATTTGTTTGAATCCTCATCCTGGTTTCTCTTTGACGTTGATTAATTATTAAACCTGTGACAGTGACACAGAGGCGCAACATTGTCTCCGTATGGTCCCAGTTTAACTTGTGTGAACATTTGGAAGGAATTTCAATCAACGAGGTCCAGCAATTTCAAATAAAGTAAATTTCGAAGCTACGAGATGTGAGCCTGGTTTCTTTTGCTTGGCAAGGGCGTGAATTGAAAAGGTAAAGTCTATTTCAACGCACAAATATCACTTTTCCTCTTTTCCAGATATCCAATCTAAAAAATAACCAGCCCGTACTACACTTAGATTTAAGGAAGAGTATCACCTTCTCTCATTGATTCAAGAAAATTGTACACGGATTTAGCTTCATTCTGTAGGTAGGAGTGAGATGACCGATAGACGGTCTGTTCACAGACGGACCCTGTGGCTCTCTGGGACGCATCTCAACGTTCCACAAATAGGTTTAGTAGACCTGTCGCTTCTGATATTCTATACGGCGGAGGCAAAGTCCAAATTCCTCAAGCTTGACCGATAATCTTCGCTGTTCCATCAGAAATTCAATACTTTTTCGAGTTTCAGGTATCAAACCTCTCGAAAATTCTGAGAGTCGTCTCCTAGGAGACGAAATTGTTAAGAGCTGGAGCTTTGACGAAAAATACATTCTAAGGTTACACAGACGAAAAAATAAGTGCTCTCTAAGTCCTCGAATTTGGATAAAAAGTGATTACGGATAGAAAACGAGGTTATTGCAGTGAAGGTAGTGAAATTAAATATACTCTCCATACACATACATACAAGCTAATGATTTCGAAAACCCTGAAGCATAAGCTATGTACATTATCCCTCACAAGTCAACTTTTCGGTTCAGAGCGGTCGAATATTACCGAAAAGTAATTCGGCGAAATCGAGCTTCTAACATATTTAGAAATAAGGCATAGAAAAGCTTCTCCCCTAAGGAATGCGATTGGCAAAACTGCAGTGTTGCTTTAAATTAATTAGAATTAAATAATGAAATACTCAATATCAATGTCCCTTGTTCTTTAAATTACACAACTTTAATCACAGTGAGATTCGGGATAATGCATCACAGCACGACAATTAACTGCACAAAAATAATTCGTCAATACACAGACGGTTCTTGAGAAAGTAAGGACCTAAAATTGCCCGAAAGCGTTCCAGTTCCTAGACTCAACCCATCTCTCAATTCTAAGGATTCTTCTGTGTAAGTGAGCATTTTAAATGGGTGCGGTGTGAATTAACCAACGTATCAATATTTTCATGTGTTTTCTACATTTTTTCATTAAATTCCATAGAGTATAACAAGCTCGGGTTGCTGTATTCCCTCGCTCGTCTCTCATTTTACACTCGTATTCCTTCTGCTTGTACAGTGAACGTCAAGTGCTGCCTTATTATGTAAAATAAAATAGTTTCAGTTAAATTGATAAGACAGGCGCGCTATTTTACTTCAAAGTCGATGATAATATTTGTGTTTACGCTGACCAAAAAAGCTAAAGTCAATGGGAATTATAAGCCTAATCCGAATCATATGAAAGTTCTCATTCAGCTCAAAAGTTTTGATGAGGATATGTGGAACCCTATCACAAGTGAACACATATCCCCAAATTTTTTTCTTACCCTTATCATCGAATGAGGTAGCTGCGTCTGACTCTTTCCGTACTCAGAAACAACATCGTTAGCACTAATTAGCTCTAATTTGGACGTGTGAAAGCTCGTTAATTTGTGATTAGGGAACTGTCAAGTTTGTTGATCCTCTCATCAGCACGGATGGTTATGATGTCTGCTTACACTCGCCATGTCTGTCACTTGTCTGTTATCAAGTCCCGTCTCCAGCATCGGTCGCATGAATCAGGCAATTACGAATCTCCGTCGCGGGTTTAGCTGTGGAACACAGTACTGCTCCGACCGATTCTGATTGCTTAGGTTCAAAGTAAGTCATAAATGTCGAGCCTGCTGGAGCTTTAGAATTTTTATAACGAAGTCGCACAGAGCAACCACATTCACAGCTCAGTAGTCACCTGGTAAGATCAAATCGTCAAATTTTGAGCAAGTTTTAAACTATTTATGTGTCCAAGACACGACGGGGAATCCAAACTTGGAAGCAAAATTCATTTTATGATTCTTCCCTTTCTAAAAAAAATGCTTTTAATATCTTCAGTTAAATTGCGTGTTACTGTACGAGTATGTTGTTAGATGAGAGAGTTACCTAGTACAGGCCTTCAGCTTAACATTCTGCCTGTCGATAGTTTGACGAAAGCCATATCCCAAAAATGGACCGTTGAGCTCATGAATTTCAAAGCGTAGTTCGATGCAATATTTATGAGGGCTTGCTAAGAAATGGAACGAATGATACTCTCGTATCTGACACTACTAGTAGACACACCCCGCCAAAAATGGTGGGACAAATCCCTTACAGGGGCAGATACGCCCTGCCAAAAATGGTGGGACAAATCCCTTTCGGGGGCATGCGCACCCCGCCAAAAATGGTGGGACAAACCCCTTCCGGGGGCATACGATGGGCCATCCGCTATAGAGTTAAGTTAGTTAATTTTATCTATCCTATGCTATGGGAACTAGCGTCCCCATGAGGGCGCTGTTAGGATACTTCAGCTATAGGTAAGTCTTCGGGACTTATATCTTTTGTGACCACTTTGTTTTTTTTCCATTTTCATGCCCTCTTTGCCTATTATTTTTTATCTTTTCTTCCTCTTCTCTCTTAACTTGTTATTTCTATGCGCTAGGAATCTTGCATGGGAACACACCAGGGCACAGATGCCTCGTTTTCTAGAGTCCAAACTAAATGGTCCCTTCTTTTCGGTCCCTTGAGATCGCTTTTGATGAAGCTAGGGAGCTTTACGCTAGAAGTATTAACAATAACAATGGCGGAACAAGTGATGTCAATTTTTTTAGATGCCCGCTCATTTACGGTCGCTCTGACATGAAATGTTATTTTCAGTACCACTGACACGGACTGCTTTATCTGGCATTCTAGCTATTAGTTTAGTAATACGGACCCTGGAATTTTCTCCTATCTAAATTTTTAAGTACAACAATTCGAAAGCTTGGAAAAATAAAAACTTATCTCCGAAGAACTTCTTCAAATCATCCCTAAAAATACAAGTAGGACACGCATGCCAACAGTGGGACGATCTCACGCAATCAGCGAGGCTATCGAGCCAACGCACGGAGCCTGGCGTGATTACCTCAAATGCATCACATGGGCGTTCAGCATTTAACCTTCAATTGAATTATTCATTCGTGGATCTTGTGTCAATGTAAAAATTTTAAATAAAAGATTTAGCATCCATATAATATACTCAGGGTTGAATCCTCTGCAAGAATTCTCTGTGCGAGTTACTAAGTCAGGTGCGATTATATCTTACTCAGGGGCACAACTCGTACGTGAGAAGAGTACTTACAAAAGACGAAGCTATTCAGTTGTGCATTTCTGATGTAGTGTTGGTGATTGTTTATTCCCGTCAGACCTGACGATGTCTTATTATTTTGGTGCTGCTCCAGTTAACACGTTGACTCCAATTCTCCACACAGGTAAAATTACATGCCGACAAATATCTCTACTGTGAATTTAAAAATGAACGATTTTGGTTTCACAAATTTTGTTACTTTAATAATTTTCTTCCTAATCAGAAATAGCTTATTCGATTGATGAACAAAAACTTGAAGAAAACTCGAAAAATTTTATTTATACATGATAGTGCTTTGGTTACATTAGGTTAGGTTAGATGATCGCGTGTGCCATGTATGACCCACTCCGGAGTCAACGCGTTAAACTCGAAGATGTTGAGCTCTTCCCACGTTTCTCACTGTCAGCACAACGCGCGTCCTTACCACCAAGTCTACCAGAAATATTCGCCGTCTTAAATTTGATGAAATATTGCTGTTAAGCGCATACCTTCCTTAGCTTTCAAAATCTTGCTCGCTGATCGGAATTCGCGGCGGAATAGCCTGTGGAGCTCGGACGCTCGCCCAATTTTCGCGGTTCCAAACTTTCGGTTTTGAGGAGTACGAAAGTTTCGTGGAGTGCCTCTGAGGCATGCAGATTCGGTCAAAAGTGGAGAACGCCAACCTTCCAAAGGGAGACCATGATTACATTGTCCTGCGGGCTGGTAATAACCGGAAGAAAGAGGCATGGTGACACCGAAATGCCCCGCCCCCCAACAGAGTGGAATGGGATTGTGCCGCTTGGAGGTTCTTAATAATTAAAAATAATTGA
This sequence comes from Orchestia grillus, assembly GCA_014899125.1. Lineage (NCBI taxonomy): Eukaryota > Metazoa > Arthropoda > Malacostraca > Amphipoda > Talitridae > Orchestia > Orchestia grillus. The sequence continues at coordinate 95,978 of VOMN01001972.1, forward strand.
CGTTCACACAGCTTCCAATGACACGCGGTATTTGAATCTCATATGAGTCTTTTTTTTTTAATCGCATTGTTCATCGACACATTTTGCAAGGTCTCGTTTAGTTTAAATCGTACTTGCAATGACCCACTGACTTCACTGGGTGTCTGAGTGTAGTGGGTGAATCATCTTTTAATATTGAAAATCTCAAACATTATTAACCCCGATTTAACATAAAACGATAATGTTCAACTCAGACGAAATAAACAGATAAAGAGATGCGATAGAACCATACGGGGAATCAATGTGCATCAGTTATGATATGTTAATTTGTCTTCTCTTGTAACAACTGAGCCCGACTCATTTAATTAAAACTCTTTATTCTAAACAGAGCTTTAATGCGTTCATATCGACAAGAGTTGGAAAGTCCTGCATGCCCTTGAACTTTAAATCATTAAAATGACCATCCTGAAAGAAGGTTCCAGTACACAGTGATATAAAGATTCAATCCCTCGCTAATATAGACTAACCAAAACTAGGTCGTATGTAAAACCTAAATTTTCATATTTTTCTATGTTCATGCGTTCCACCGAATTCTATGGGTTTTAGATTTTGAAAAAAGCGCAATGGCAGATGACAATAATAAATATCCAAAAGCTGTATCAAAAGGCCTCACATCCAACCCTCATGGACATGGTCTCTGACCCCAGGCACGAGAGGGCAATGTGAAGGCCCCGCCGCGACAACCTGCGCCTCTACGTAAAGTTACGACAGACACTCAACATTTTCCCTCAAGAGTCTAGTTTGTTACCTTAGTTTGTTAGAGCGACGTCGTCCGACTAAATGCGGACCGAGTGTCTACCGTCTCATTGCGTGATACCTAAACTCCAAGTAGTGCTTTTAGGATGGATTTATTGCATCTTCTGAACAAGATGTAGTTTCAAGCTTTGTTTTTCACATTTCAAGCTTGTGCTGGAAAAAAGAGAGACGTTCATGTTGCCTGTATTTTATACCACGTACGCAGCGACGAGCAGCAAGCATTAAACGTTACATGCCAGCTGTTGAGGCATAATTCATCGGCCTCTGGGGTCCGTCAGTTCATTTTAACTGCAGACATCTTGATTAATGTTGCCCAAGAACTGACGCAATGCTTCGTCTTGTTCTTGACTCGGTGCGTAACTTTAGGGGGATATCCACTTCCTCAATTGATTCACGTCGTCAGTAGTACAATGATAAATGAAATGTTCTTCAACGTCTTTTTAACATCAGCTCATACTGCCTTGATTTGAAGTCCCGAATAAACGTTTTTGCTCGAAGGAGGTTTCTAAAAATCTTAGATCGCCGAATAGTTATTGTATTCCATTCGAAAGATGAGCAGTGCTCTAACAACGAAGGACGCGTTTATTGCGAAGGCTATGTGCCATACATCATTGGTACTACTAAAAGGACCCGAAAAACGTGTACATATACGTATGAACATATGTACAGAGTGATGCTGAGAAACGGAAACTTGCGAAATGCGTACCAGCATTCTAGAGGACCTACAGGGCGTATTTTTGAATCATCGATAATTTGTTTACTGTCTCACCAAAGCCAAGTTGTACTGATTCAAATGCTTTCAAAATTGTTTTTTTATAAGTTCCCGTTTTTCTACGTCACCTTAAATGAGCGAGCATTTCTTGGGACCTCGATACGGCAACAACGTTATCAGAGCTCGTGGCTGCTCCCTGAATAAAAGTTTATAAGGCAAACAAGGAGAAGACAAGACAATTCTAAAGTAGGAACTTTAGGTTTTAATAACTTTTTAGTTTAGTTACTACCTATCGCGTGTGATTTTAATTACCTTCCTAAAATGAAATGCATTATGTTTAGGCATTTCCAATTTCACTGGAAAATATATTTGGGTTGAATATATAGGGTGCCAAAAATTGTCTGCTTCTTCGCTACTAACCAACTCTGAAGCTTGTCATTTCGAAGTGTAATAAAATTTCAATTTTACCATCAGTGTCTCATATTGGGCGTTTAAATTCGCTCGACAGCTCGTACGTGAATACAGATGAGGTAAAAGAACAGACGGAACGATTGCGGTATCAAAGACGGAATTAAACCTGAAATTCCAATTCACACGTTGGTCGAATTCATGAATGAAAATAAAAACAAACGAAGCGGAGGAAAAATAGTACATTTAGGGCAAAGTTCAATTGAGACGAATGATCACTCCATGTTCGAAAGACGAAAAAAAAGAGATCGCCAAAAATGATTGCGTTTCGAAGGATATGTTTTCGAGCGGACGGAGAAATCTTGAGCAGCTACAGACCATCCGTCGAAACTCGCTCCTTGTTTTCAGAAGGCGTGGGAGTCGCTCGAGCCCAATTGAGTTTCTGAGCGACGTTCGTAGGCCTAATAATAGAAAAGGAAAACAAATTTTTCAAATCGAGCCCGATATTGCTTCAATAGAGTAAGCAATCTTCTGCGAACGCAAAGGAAATTTCAAATAAAAGCATTCGAGAGAAAGGTCACTTGCAGTGTTTGATTTACATTTGACTAGCTGATGTCAAACACAATAAGAAAACTTAGACAAAAGTGATGATGCTGATCAAGTTTCTTAAAAATATTATAAACTAAGTTTGGAAGCTGTGTATGTCTGCGCTTGCTGTCGTATATGTACCCACATTTTCATAATTTGTTATGTTCGTGAATTTTATATGATTCAATCGTTTTCTGAATAAGGCGTAATCACAGGCGATAAAAAGTTGATGTCTGGTTTTGCTGATGCCGTGAATGATTGCAGTTGGTTGACAAGAATATTCCACCCCCTGTGGGTCATTGCTGTAAAAATACTACAGAAATATCTAAGCCGACGTATGTACCCAAATTTATACGTACAGTCGAACAAACTACTAACCACCACACTGCAAATACTAAAGGTGCAAGCCTCCTCTGCAGCCACAAAATAACCTATTGCCTTTTAAAACAGGGGGTATTAGACCCCGTGATTTGACGATTTTCAGTCACATTTTCTTCGATAAAACTCCTATATGTACCAAAATAATACATCATCATGAAATGGCACATCTGCATCTTCGATGCTAGTAGAATTAGACATCAAATTAGAAAATCTATGCATTGGGTCACAGTGAAACGGAAAATCCTAGTCATTTTTGTCGTTTTCTAGCCTTTAAAGCAACACAATCGTGAAGTCTCTGGTCCTTTGCTGTGTTATGTGACGGGACTAAGAGTTGAGACACACGTAAGCGTAAGCGTGACGGAAATGTGACGTAAGCGTCATTTTCAGCGAGACTTTGCTAAAATGCCGCCATCAGGACACTTCAAGTTGTGAAACAATAACATTTGACTTTCGAGTAAAACATTCACGGGTGGCAGGGTTACATTTTGAAGTCCCCCTGCGGTAATAATTTCAAACGTGGTGAAAGTGGTCATCTTCACTAATTATTTACGTGAATTATTCGGATTTTGTGATTAAGCTGGATACTTGAGATCGGGATTCTAAAACTATTCTATCTCATTAACCGAGAGGAAGGGCATCCTAATTAAGGACGAATATCAGGACGCTTAAAGTTAGCTCGTTTATAACAAATTTGCACTTTTTTCCCATGGGCTATCCGTTAAAATTCCCAGGGAATTAGGCGAAGGGAATTTCTTGCCTTGAAGTTACGGGAAGATGGGTACAAAACTGCAAAATACCAATGAGCGATTTTCAGTGTTTATCATTCTGCTTCTCATAACTGTGCTTTGAACGAAACCTAAGCTCAATGCGATGGAAATATGTTCTTGAATTCCTGATAACGCGGAACATGCGAAACATTCATTTACCGCAGGTAATATGCATGGGACATAGTATTACAATCATGTAAAAAATGAAAAAATAAACTGGAATCAGGATATCCACCACTTGCGGGCCCTAATAAGCTATAAGGCGTCTAGGGTAACCTACATATGTACAAATGATGATTTTTACGGCATCTTAAAGCATAATAAAATGAAAATTTAATATATAATAAATCTTGAATGTAAGAGCCGTGCTGTATGTATCGCAAAAGAATGAAAAAGTCGGAGCGAAGTACAAAAGTACAGCCACCGATCCTGGCACAATGACTGTCAAACGCATTAAATTACTAATATATTAATAACAGAGTACTGATGAAATAATTAGTTATGAATGCGAGTTATCATAGGTGATTAGGGAATAACAAAGTACTTTCATTTATCACTGTACAACTTTTAAGGAGTTTAACCGCAATAATTACTAAATTAGAAAGCTCTCTCTAGATCTGGGTTTCTTTGCTGAAGCGCCGTAATTTCCATGAGCTGATATGACCATTTATGGCAAAAGATGATTAAAATCAATGAGGAGCAAGTGATCTAATGCACTCCTGAGGTCAGTGCTAACTTAGATTTTGGGATTTATGCTCGCTGAAATATTATTCCCAGCCATGTAAGACTTAATAAGCAGTGGCCAAAATGATTCATGTCGTTTAAAAACTCAGGCAATCAAGTTAACCAAGTTAATGAAATTAGGGTCTTGGTATTTCAGAATAAATCTACGGGGTCTGGGCGCTTGGTTTAGCAGTGTCATATTATGCGCCATAATTAGGGGCTTCAAAGCGACGTGACTGCCGTGCAAAACGACCTTGAATTAGTAAAGGCCCGATATTGCAACCGGAATTATTGCTCCAATTAAATGAGCTACCGGGACCAAGAGCAGAACTATTGCTTCAAATTATTCAAGACACCGAGGCTTGGACAGGAATTGCTGGTGCATATTATCAATCCTTTCTCTCTTGATTAATTTCTGCTACCTAACATGAAAAATATTTTCACAAGAGTTTATTTTTACTTATGCATGAAAAAATACTTACTCTTTCATCTCCCTCGATTAAAGTACACGATTGGGAGTGAAGGAAGATGCTGTATGCTGTTTAACTCGGACGAAACATATTCCATACTCATGCTATTCGTTGTAGGCACGCTTGTGTGAAGTGTATGAAGTGTGATGCAATAAGGGAAAAAAAGTAACCTGACGCATTTGTTGGGATGCACACCATACTGCTGCGGGAATTTCATTTCCTCACAAGACTCAAAAGCTGCACTGTTGCACACTGTGAGTTGGAAAATCTTCGTGTAGAATAATATTCTTCGTACAATTTCATCCTAATTTGCCATCACTGAAAGCTTTCCCGACAATTCAACAGTACAAACCACTATACTTTTGAATACACTTAGAGGTGCCTAAGCGTCAAAATTTGAATATCGACGCTAAGTGGCTCATTATAACAAGGGAGACGATTTCCCTTTTGAAAACATTTACTAATGTTTAAAAAGACCGTTGGAAACTTTTTACTCTCGTAGTACGCGAGGTCATTAACGAACAGTTTACGCTGACTTTTTCCGCCCTTCATTGCCGCCCAATTGTGAGTGGCCGCTGTTAATGCGCGAGACAAGCGCGCTGGCTGGTCTGCTCAGGAAGACTTGATGAAGACAGAGTTCCGTCGGCAGTTGGGACGCCGCAGCTCTAGCCGTGGTAAGCCTAGTCGTTTTATTGGTCCAAGAGTAATGAGCCTAGTCGTTGTATTTGTTCAAGAGTAATGAACCTAGTCGTTTTATTTGTGTAAGAGTAATGAACTTAGTAATTTTATTTGTGCGAGAGTGATGAATCCAGTCATTTTATTTGTGCAAGAGTAATGAATCTAGTCATTTTATTTGTCCAAGAGTAATGAACCTAGTCGTTCTATTTGTGTAAGAGCAATGAGCCTAGTCGTTGTATTTGCACAAGAGTATTAAACCTTGTTGTATTATCTGTGAAAGAATAATAAACCTTATCGTACGAGTATTATTTGAGCAAGTGTAATAAGCCTCGCGTACTAATTGAGCACGAGTAAAAAATCTAATCGTATTAATTGTGCATGAGCGAGAAACCTAGTCGTTTTATTTGTGGAAGACTAAAAACGTGAGGTGATTTATTTGTGAATAGAATAAATTTAGTTGTATTATTTGTACAAGAGTCATCAACCTTGTCGTGTTAGTAGCATGCGAGGAAGGAACGGGATATCATAAAATAATTACGATAGCAGTTTGACCTTAGTACAAGCTTGTGGTTTAGGACAAATGTTCATTTAAAACGTAATAAAATACTAGTTTAATTCATACAGATGAAGGTCTTTAACAGATTATCATTAAGTTCCCTGAAGATTTGAAATCTCTTCACATTCACACTTTCCATAGCATGCTTTCATCAATTATATTATACTTTTACATAAACATATGCAGTTGAAGCATGTATGAAGCGCGTGAAATTTTTCACACGCGCGTCATTATGGACGAGAACTTGTATCGTGTGCTGGTCGGCCGACTCAACTGAAGTGCCATCGTTAATCAAAATAATGAATAAATTCATGTTACTTTGCTTTTCAAAACGTGTTCGCGGAGAAATTTAAAACTGCCACTGTCAAACTGATCAGCTTGAATAATGAAAAATGGCTTTACAAACTTTTCACAACGAAATTAATACGTCATAACAAGTATGACTATTTGCTCCTTCAATTGACTGACCGACATAATTCAACGCTATCATCTCGAATTTCATCAACACAATTGGTGAAAGAATAAGTTTTCGTGTGAGGCACAGCTAATACGACGCAGGGTTTTCACGTCATTGCTCGCCCAAAATTTCATAAAATCGTACAAAAAATGGCAGACGCGCATGCGTAATGGAACTACGCAAAAAAACGAGATGCCAGAAGCCGGTAACATTATTCCTACCAGTAAATGAACGACCCATTTTCCCGCCCAGGTACGCCACACATCGTCATTAATAAACACCGCCAGTTCTATGTGCCTCACCATCTATCAGACGGCAGAGGGAAACGGTATCATTCAACAGCTTGCGGATATGCGAAGGGACACCATGCGCACAAACCGGCGGCACTCCAGTGTGGCCAGGGCGTAGAGGCCCAAACATCTTCAAGATATTCAAGATTTACCGCTCCATCTCTCCGCCCAGAGCTCGACTGCTGCCAAGGAGGGACGCTTTCAGTGAGCTCGCGGGGGAAATTCAAGGAACTCTTAGGCTTGTCGCACCGACGGTACGACATGCACAACAGCTGTTTTTGCAGGATACTTCGCTATCTCGCTGAGCAGGCCTTCAGCTGTAGGGGTAATGAGTTCAGCCAGGAAATGCTCGCGTGCAGTCAGAAATGCTGGTCTTTTGTGTCAGCCATTGCGCGCGGAAACGTTTCTTTTAATTGATGCTATCTTTTTTATGCTGACCATAATGGCAGAATATATGTTCCTTAGTAGAAATTAGGCGTAAAAAGCTTGAATTAACTATTTTCCGCTGCTAAGAGCTTCAAATATATTTCTTTAATCTCAGAGTAACATAGGCACTTACGGACAGGCATTTAAAGCAGTTAGGAACGTGTTATCTCTCTGATAGTTTCCATCCATTGTCACATTTTCGTGTGTTAAAAACGACATTTTCTTGGTCCGTGAGTGGTTTCCATGTTACTATAAGCTCCCTGGTCAAAATATCTATCTTCATTTTTCGAGCTCCAGAAAATTATTTTCCGAATTCCATCCTAGGATGACAAATGATGGGTGCATCGGGTCAAAAATGTCATTAAGTGGCGTGACAGTCTTTCAGGATGTCAGGCTTTTAGATTGGCAAGCTAAATTTCCAGACATGAACCCAATAGAAGATTTGAGAGACCATCTAGAATGACACCCTACATGTTGAGAAAATCGTACACGTACTATGGTTGGACAATGAAATCAGTTGATGCAAGAGTGGTTTAAAATCAACCAGATGTACATTAAAACTCTCGTAAACTCAATGCCACGCAAAATTGTCGTCATTATTCGTGCTCATGGAGGTCCTACGACATATAAGTAGCACGTGATTAATTTTTTGTTCGGAGAGCTTATAACGTTCGCCTGTTCTAAGATCTATCAGAGCGGTCAGTAGTGTGATGAAACTCCTTCCCGGCTGGCAATTGAACACAAATGTTCAATATTACACTCCTGGTTGGCCCATTTCCAACTTGCCTTCGACTTTGTTTTCTTAGACATGTCTTGGATGCCAAAACACTAGTCTTTCAGAGTAAATTTTTTTCTTTTTTCCGGCCGCTTCAGGAGTTGAACATACTAAACACAATCCGAACACTCAAAAATTCATGGTAAATTCCCTGATAACGGAATGCAAAATTTGGAACCTAATGCAGTATCGAGATCAAATATGCAGAGTTAAGTCGGTTTAAAACCCTTCACCGTCTTATTTATTCCAGAAAAATGAGTGGCAGCTCTCAATATCGCAGTACTTTTTACTATGAAATTTTCTCTGACTAAAATTAAGGTACTGAACTGGCCTATTCCTGCCTGGTTATTACTTTACTCGCTTCATTACTACACTTCCATATTTGCATTACTTCCTCTATTTTCTCAATGCTCTCATTACCACACTCTTCCCCACACTGATTCTGTCTTCACAACGCCGGCACTGAAATAAAATACCGTTGCTCGGCCTCGCAAGAACTAATGCACTTTTCCAACGCAATTTACTTCTACCTCACGACACGTAAGTTTTCAGGTAGTTCTCTAATACGTTGAAAGGTATGTTCTGTAGAAGCTGATATTTTTTTTAACTTCGCTGTATCCATTTGCTTAATGAAGGTAATTCTATTTTTTGACCTGACTTTGGTAAAGCTACTCGAAGTTTCCTTTTAAGTTCATCCGAGTGCCATTTAATGCGCCCAAAAACCTGAGCGTCAAAATACTCAATCAGATTGTGGACTACAAAACACTGAGGCGCTGACAATAAAAACTGATAACATTCTCTGACAAAAAAGATTAAAAATTTTTTTGCATATTTGAAAGCTCCGGTTCTCGCTTCCTTCATAAAAAATGAAAATGCCCAAGGACTGACCATTTTGCTATTCTTTTCGTTTGCGGACTTGAGGCTTTTCGCGTCGCAGTTGAAGCGCCCTAGACTCGAGCCGCTTCCAATCCTGAGACTGCGTACATGAGTCAGAAACTGAATCGAGAATTTTACTGAACCCACATTCGTAAGATTCGTTGACCATTTTCTCATCTAATTTAAACGTTGATAAAATAATAAGAGTATGGCTATTTCAGGAATTGCAATTGGGTTTCGCGCGCTTACGAGTACTGAATCCAAATACAGCGGTTGAAATAAATATTTTACTTCGAATACTTTAGAAATAACTATGCAATCTTGAAAAAGTAAGTCTTTTAGTAAATGCAAGAAGGTAGCTTCGCTAAAACAATCTTCCAGTTTTCGTTTGACCAAAAACCACTTGGTTTTTCTGAGAGACAAAAGTCCTTTCATGGAGATGTGTAGAAGCAACCATCAGTCGTATTTATTTTAAATCCCGACAGACTCCGGGGAGACGTTTTTTCTGAAATTCTTTTCGGAAAACATTCTCCTAAGAGAGCGGGATACTTGAAGTAGGGTTTGCGTAAGAGAGCTGCTGTTCCTTACGAGAAGATTTTACTTTGCAAGACTAAAACTTTTCCGAGAGCTCCTCTTCTGTTCTAGCATCGAAAGTATGGCTCGCGCTAACAGTGCACGTGTACGTTTTTCGATCATCCTGTCATTCAGTGCGTTTGACAATCCTTAAAAATACTTTGTTCAGGTTTGTGAACTATTCCTATTCTGTAGTTTTATTCCGTACTTTTATTGTGGCTTCACTTGGGGGTGTTTAAAAAATGGTGGGCCGTACAGTATTGTTTTTCATGTGCATGTACTTCATTATTTGATATAAAAGTTGAAATTATTTACGGTCCTAGTATACGTATAATTGTTTCTTGTGATGCATCGTGATTCAAGTACTCATGCCCGTCATATTATAATCCTTCTCGAAAATTCTTTGTAACGTAGCGAATCTTTTAATTGAGAAGACTTGTAACTTGTTTTCATCTCACTCTTTTATTGACACCTCACTCTAAGAGGACGAACTTCTGATCATAATTGTACCTAAAAGTCGTTCGTTAGCTTTCAATTCATTCTCTAGCATTTCACCTAACCTTGCAAAAAACATAAATGGATTAAAATATGTACCACAAGGGAGAAAACTACGCGAAATCTACGATCAACAATTTATCTATGAGCTCGCCGTCGAAACAAGCTCGACTTACAGAACTTTGCTCTGTGAGTCCTGGTGTGTTCATGCAGGTGAGAATACGCCCTTAATCCTGTAAATTGTACTAAACGAGAAATGAGTGGACATTTGAGGGAATTGTTGGCATCAAAGTAAGACTGCAGGTCTAGGAGCCATGAGGCGAGTGTTTCATTTAGCTGAGCGTAGAGAAGTAATTGCATATGCGTTCTAGATAAGTAATTGTCTACGCGTTCTACAGAAGTAATTGTCTATGCGTTCTAGAGAAGTAATTGTCTATATGTTCTAGAGAAGGTATTGTCTACGCGTTCTATAGAAGTAGTTGTCTATGCGTTCTAGAGAAGTAATTGTTTATACGTTCTAGAGAAGTAATTGTCTATGCATTCTAAGATATTTTCGCTCAAATGCAGCGTCCTTGTCCCCTAGAGACGTTGAAAATAAGATTAGTTCTTTCCTGTATAAAGGGACGATATTTTTTTACTTTCTAAGCAGCTTTTCATTCAAATTCTCCCTCACGTAGTAGTAAAAATTACTTCAAAAGCTATATCTAAACGTGAACGTAAATTAATGCAGAATTGTGCAGAATTATCGAGCACAAGTATTAAAATTTATCTCCGGGTATTCAATTGTTTAATCGTCTGTTTTTTGTGAAGTCAATTCTGCACATAACACCACGCAGTTCAGAAAGCAAAGGCTCGTTGCCTCGCATCTTTCATTTTAATTCTTTCTGAAAACTGAGTGCTGGCTTTCAGACATCACTGTAAATTCTGCAGTGAATTGAAAAGCTTATATAGCACATTTTTTAGCGTCTCATATTTTTAATTCCTGATCTGGAAAACCGTCATAAATACTTAATATACTATTGTATAGTGCAAGTCGATCGACATTGATGTTGGTAGCGAAATTTGTATGTAGTTGAATTTACCATTAATAAAAAATTCAGAAAAACACTTTCAGCACACTTGTTTTCCGTCATGCGATTCGATTAGGGGTTGAGTTCGGGTCACATAGAACCATTTCACTTAGAACTTTCAACTCCCCCCAACGACACCTTTCTTCACTCAGAAAGAATTTTCTTTTCGTTATTTAAGTTTCAAAGAGGTATCTTCTACAAGCAGCAGCACGGGCAGTTAACAGTACAACGGACAGTCACACAACCGCTAATTTGCAGCACGGACAGTCATATAGCACCACGGACAGTGTTATAACAGTACCGAGTCATATATCATTATGGATAGACATATAGCATCACGAACAGTCATATAGCATCGCGAACAGTCACATAGCATCACGAACAGTCATATAGCACCACGAACAGTCATATAGCATCACGAACAGACACATAGCAGCACGGACAGTCTTATAGCAGCACGAACAGTCATATAGCAGCACGAACAGTCATAAAGCATCACGAACAGTCATTTAGCATCACGAACACTCATATAGCAGCACGGACAGTCATATAGCATCACGAACAGTCATATAGCAGCACGGACAGTCACATAGCAGCAAGGACAGTCATATAGCAGCACGGACAGTCATATTGCAGCAGGGACAGTCACGCACTGTCCCACATTTTCGTCGAGTAGCTGCAGCTTGATCATTTCGTCGTCCACCTCGCAGCCGCCCAGGAAACCGCCGGCTTCATCCTCGACGATTTTTTATCCGAGAGACATCTAGAAAAATTGATGAGCCTGAATGCTAGACCGATATCGAATGTTGAGCATCGCGGAACCATCTGTTGTCGAGACGGAACAAAACGGATAGAATATCTGTAACAGAAACACAGGCTGCTGGTTCCAAAATTTCGTGGGTATCGGGTTCGGAAAATATCTTCCGGGCCACTGCATTGTCCGTACGACTGGAACCGCTTTCTTCTTGTGCCGAAATGATCGGCCTCCATTGCGATATCTTGTAAACGACATAGCGTGTAGGTATTTAGAGTTTGGAAACATTAAATACACTCAAGATGAATTCAATGGAGATGTTCTGTGATGTCCAAATGATAGTTAGTCCAGCTTATGAATACTGGCTATGGCCTCGCAGCTAGCTGAAGAAAGCCAATCTCAAACTTTTCTCCACAAATCTTCAAAGACCTGAAGGCCTTCAAAAAAGTAACGAAAAGACAAGACTTGCTCTTGAGTCAACAGCGTCACAGCTTTAATCTCCAACTTTTGAAGCGGACGCAATATTTAATGCAGAAATTTTCGCCTTGAGAACAAATGATAAAAATGAAAACGCAAGAGACGCTAAAAGTTTTGATCTCAGCCCCCTCATTCAGGCACTATTCGCTGTCGCTGTTTTGGCATTTTGAGGAAGGGTGAAAGACCATCTGCAGTCTGTTGAGAATCTCACCTGGTATTGACATTGAATTAACATTCAAGAAATTCATTGCTTACGACTCGGAGAACAGAGTGAAAGAACACATAAGCAGTTAGGGGCGATCGTTTGGCCATTCAGATGTAGCGAACAAAACGCTGAGTCAACATCTTGGAGAGTGAATATTAATTGACTTGCCTTATATTTTTAGTACACCTCAAAAAATGCATGGTCTGTTGAATATCAGTCTTTTTTTTTAGCGATGATTGAACTCATTTACGAGTCACATGGGCATGGATAGTTGGAGTCTTCTGTATGAAGTCCGTATACACAACCAGCGAGAGTTGCAGTTGTGATCTGTCACGATTCGTTTATTATGGTCAGTGATTTATCAAAGTGATTCTCACATGATCAATGGCGAGCTGAATTCAAGTATTTCTATACATTAAATTGCTTTGTATTGACAAAAAATCATGCGAGTACAATTTGTAAAGAAGATCAGTTGCTCATTTGATTTTTGAATGACCAGCAAAAAAATATGTTGACTGAGATCATTTATGACTGTAAGTAATCAACAGGGTTACATTATCCATCACGGTGTATGAACCACCAATTACATCCCTGTCTACAAACAATTTCGTCCCTATTACCAGTAACACGTTTACAAAGAGAAGTCACATTTCTTGAAAATTGCAGAAAATATTGTGGGTGTCTTGAAGCCTTATTTATCATTGTACGGTAAAGACTGCAAATTGCAAAGCAATTGGGAATATTCAGGAAATTGCGTGATTTTTCATAACAGTTAAAGATAGAGATGTCATGTTGACAGACCGGTTACAATACAGTACATTCGAGTGCGGCATTTTTTATATTAGATGTGTCAAAATCCAGTTGGATACGGGATCCTACCAATATAACAACATTAAAAGCTGCAGATATGACTAACAATTTCTAAGCAAAGCCTATGGATGCATTGACCATCTCCACTGAACTTCAAAACAAATTGTTCGTTGGTGACTCCCGTCCCAACACACTTTATGGCTTACGAAAGCTCGTGAGCCAGATTTCATTTCTAAATTTCAATTCCGACTTATTCTTGCAGCCTGTAATACCGTCAACTCTAAACTAGCCAAAATTTTAATACCAGTTTTAAACAATGTTACCATTAATCTTTCCACGATTGATAGTGCTGCTTCTTTCAATCCGAGCATAAGAAAGTTTGATTATGTGCTAAATTTGACCCTGGTGTCTTTTGACATTGAAAATCTGTCAACAAATGTACCTGCTAGAGACACTTGAAAGAAAATCCGTTTAAATTCTTTATTCCAAAACTCATGTGATACTAGGTTGAACTTTAGCGTAAAAACGTTATATCTATGCTCGAACTTTCGGTATTAAACTTTACTTCCATACATATATGCCGGTAACTTCATACATATATATATTAAATTTACGGTGGAAGTAGAAAAATCAATTCGCTTTATTTTTCGGAATGTCGCACGTCAAAATGTGGCAATAAATTTGAAACATCTGGTTACAGAAAGCCTACTTCCGCTGGGTTGGGGACGAGCTGTAAAAAGCTTTTGCTGCTATAGTTTCAGCCTGAACAGCATATGAACCTTGATTAATTGAGCTTATCGTAGCTCTTCCCCTCTCAATGATAAGCGTTTGGAATTCAAATTTCTAAATTATTTCTCTTTGAAATTGATTTTCCGGTGGCCACTGTTAATGCTCTGATGAAAAACTTATTTTGAAAGAAGTATGAGGACCTTTTAAATATAATTGCCAGGAATTTTTATGTTGCTCTGTTCTCTATTTCTGTTCTTCCTTTGAAAAGCTAATGCGCTCATCCTTGATTTACGAATTTCGTTGCACGCAGCGTACGTCTACGTTCTTTGGAATAACGTTACATAATTTCTACCCCAGGATACCAGAACATCGCTCTAGGGGCTTCCTTACCGAGGCACTTTTATCACACCGGCCCCTCAGTCGTCCGACCTCCTAAGGGGCCTGAACTAGGCACAGGCTTCAGCGAACTCGTCGTGCAAGACACCATTGTACCACAGCAGCAAGTGTCCGGCTCCTTAGCTTTAGTTTGCTGTTTAAATTTGTTCAGCAAGCTTTGCCTGTTAGTTTAGTTTTCATTTTAATTTAGGAAATATGTATTGCAACTCATTATAAATTTTTCGTTTAAATTGGCCTAGCAAGGCTTGCTATTTATTTATTCAAGGATATTTTGCCATGCAATATAATGCCCCTGGTATAGCACGGTTTCGATAGAATGATAAATATCGCAATGCCCGACAAAATTCCACACACGCTCAAATGAGCTTGGGTTGAGCCACGCATCACAAAGTTTACTCATAATCCACGCCCACACAAATAACTACACATAATTACACGTAATTCCACGTACACACAAATGAACGCAGGTTGAGTTACTCACCACAAATTTCACTCGCCGTCGCTCATCCACAAAGTCGCAATCCAGCGATCAATTCAACGACTTTTGGTATCAGATCATGCACGAGTTTCGACGATTTCAGAGACTCCGTCTTTCGTGGAGTGCCCCAAAATTTGGTGACTATTTTATCACCTGCAGAGCCTCGTACTTTCTCGCGTGCATTTTGGTCCAGTGAAAATTCCAGAATAGATTTCGCATGCGAAAAAAAATCTTCGGAAAATCGGAGCCGATCACGGATGACAAGTTCTCGAAAAGACTCAAGATCTCCTGGGCTGAGTTCTTTCCCTGATCAAAGACTTGCAAATACGGACACTCTTCCTCCATTGGTTCCCAAACAAAGGACTCCTGCTGCCATTATCAAAGGAATGCAATATACCCAAGAAAGTTCAACGCCTTACTACCTCTTATTTATTTCATCTTTCTTATCTGTGAATAAAGAATAATCTTCTAATTGAAAAGTCGGAAAAATTACTTTAAAAACAGGAAAATGAGGAGCCGTCAAATGAAGTCCCCAGTGATCGTAGAAGTTTAAAAAAAAATGCTTTAATACATTTTTTCGATAAATTAATTATTGTATAATGAATTTTTCGAAATCACAGGAGTTTGAAATTTTATTCTATTTCTCAGTTTATACGGGACCAAACGAATCGTCTATTATGCTGCTTGCTTTCGAAATCGAAAATGGAACATAAAAGCTGAAACATGGTAACCGGGAGGGTGCTTCAGGAGTCATGAAAACACATCATAATGACACAGTGAATGGGAACCATGAGCACACTTCATAATGACGCAGCGGATGGGAACCAGGAACACACTTCATAATGACACAGAGGATGGGAACCAGGAACACACTTCATAATGACACAGTGGATGGGAACCAGGAACACACTCCATAATGACACAGTGGATGGGAACCAGGAACGTATCGCGTCTAGGAAAGCGAACCCAATTTCTCAACGGTTTATCTTGGCTACCAGGAATTTGCATTGGAGTTAGTTCTGTCTGTTTTAATTTTTCCTTGGTTTTGCTTCACGCGGGAATTCTTCGCCTGCCTCGACTGTCTGCAATATTATATTTTTAATAATAATTAAATGAATGTCATCTTAATGAGGGCTCGATGGAGGTAGACCAACCAGGTACAGAAATCGTAGAAATATCTTGTTCGGGTTTTTATATATCTCTGGCCGCTTATTTACGTCATTTCTTATGAAGCTCAGTGATTAGATAAAGAGCAGCTTCATTTCTTAAGTGAGTATATGAAGCGAAAATTAACTTTTTAGTGAATATAAGAAGTGGTATTTTTTTATTAAATATCAGGAGCATGAATTTATTTCCTGATGAATATAAAACGCCTAAATAATTTGTTTTTGTGATTCTAAAAAGCGTAAAATAATGGTTTAGTGGATATATGAAGCGTGTGCAAATTTTTCGACGAATAAAGCCCGCGTAAACTATTTTTCAGTGAATATGAGAAGCTTTAACTCATTTCTTTCGAGCATATAAGAAGTGTACATAACTTTTATTAGTGAATATATGAAGCTTAAATAAATTTTTCCCTGAAAATGAAAGAGCGTGAATTAATTTTTAGTAAATATAAAACGAGTAAACTAGTTTTTTACTGAATGTGAAAAACGTAATTTTCTTTGGTGTTTAAAAACATTGATTCATTTTTTAGTGAATATAAAAAGCGTAAATTAATCATTTCTTATCTTCCATGAGGCATAAATTAATTTGTTCGAATTTATGAACGGTTGACAAATATTTCTCCACATTCAATATATGATTCCATAGACTATTTAAATAAAAGGTTTTGATTACATTTTTTGATAACTTTCAAGTGTTTCTATTTTTGTGCCTCGTGTTTTTCGCTCTTAACTTTTCTTTAGGACTCCCCATTCTCGAAATATACACTTGCGAATTCCAAAATTCACCAACCATCATTTCATTTTTACCCGCCGACGGTCAGAATGATAATCCTGCTAAACATTATCAAAAATACATTCTTCTCAATTCCTATAGCACGGATGACGACCAGCGCGGTTCAGGGCTTGAATTTCCAACAAGTTTCCCACAAAATTCAAGCAAAAACTCGCCTTGTCTACAAGAGAACTTCCATGTAGTACGGAGGAAAATAATTCCTCGAATGCCCTTCCCTAATTTGTAGAAGTGAAGATGCGTGAACTTATTCTTTAATAGAGCACTGGTGAACGGTGTTCACGAATAAGAAACTCCCTGTTCAAATTCAAATGGATTGTTACGCTCCATTAATTTAAATAAATTGAGTAAATTTGAATTTGTATGCATGAATTCATTCCAAGTCGTTGGTCGGTCTGAATACCAACAGCATTTCCGGTCTACAATATTCGAAATATAATCGACCTTAATAGATTCCTGTTCGATAGAATTGACCAAAGCGGATTCAAGTGCGATGGAACAGACCTTAAGTAATTCGAGTACAACAGTGTCAAATTGACGCATTGTTGCAATTGGTCCCTGGAGCTTTTAGGTGACACTTGAACGGCTTCCAAGTGTGATTTCATGGACAAAACAAATGGAGCTGCTCAATAACATCGAAGATCTGCGTGCCACTCTCGATCACTTGGCGCTTCTTCTCTGATTTCTCTGGAAGCTCGCATCTGAGAGTTGTTCGTATATATTTAATTAGAGACATTTCAATGAGTTAGTTAATCCTTAATTTATATATGCTTAGTTTATGAGTTAGCGAAAAATAAGGTCCAATGAGTTTTTTGTAGATTGTAGATTATAAAGTGCGTAAAAAATTAGTAATAAATTGTTTTGATTTTTCGTTGGACAACATTGTGACGTCCATTAAAACAATGTTTTTTAACGCCCAGAAAAGGGTAGCGTCGAACTTAAACGCAGCAATTATTACCATGTATACACGGGATAAATTAACAATTACGATTTTGAAATTAGGATCGTTACGACTAAGACAATCAAAATTTTAGAAAAGAAGAAGAACATTTAAGCACTGAGGGTTCCCACCGTTACACTATTTTTAGCACAAGTCTAACAGAAGTAAATATATAAAAAACAGAGTTTAATAAAAGTTGACTACCAAATGCATAACTGGGAATATATATTAAAGGCTAATAGACTGTAAACTGAAGTACGCACTAGAAAAAATAGAGATTGTAGGTCCCTTATTTTGGAGTGCACGCAATCTACATCTAACTAAGTGAAAGTTTTAAATTAGGGAATAAACAAGGACAACAGCATCCAATGGTCCAGATTTGCAGAATATAGTTCCAATATTTTGAACATATTCATCATGAGATATTATTTCGTGCAAGGACTAATTAAAGAAATGGTATATATGTTTAAGAACAGGGAAATAATAATCGCCAATATCGCTCCACAACTCTCAAGTAAAGTGCTCGGTTCGTGAAACTCCCATACTCGGACTGAAATACCGATGTACGCGGCTGGAACTAAAAGTGACGAAAAATTGCCCTTTATCAGGCATGCCATCTTGTTTCAAAGTAAATTCTGCATTATGAATATTTTGAAGTTCATGACAAAATTTACGGCAAGTTCTCAAACCTGAAGCTGTCTCAGGGCGTGAATCGCAATCGAATGAGGGGAAAAAAAGACAAATTGCTTCCTATATTCTTCCCAGTATACATATAACCAACCGTATGATATCTTAATGATTCGTCAAGGCCATCAAACATCCTAATACAATCCTCGCCTATTTTACAATATAAGCTAAGTAAATAATCTCCTAGTTTTCCTACGTATAATAATTCAAACTTTACTTGAATTTGCACAGATATGCGTACACGTACACAGACAGCTTAGGTCTCCATCACTGAGAGTCGGTGTAGGGACAGCTTCAGTCATCTCTGTTGTCTGTACACCCCAATGCTGATGTTCAAAATGAGCTAATTCACCATAAATAATCGATTGCTGGGCATTTGTTTCTCAAAATTCAGTAACCAGTGAACCCAATTAACAATCTGATCGAATTCTAAATTCTACACACGCTTTTTCATGCTTCGAGTTTCATGCCTGTAGAGTTGCCGTAAGCAAATAAAGAAATAACACATTGGCACCATTTTCTAACAGGTTAACTCTGTAATATTTGTTCTGTTTCGTTTCATCGGGATGCAATTTTTTGTGAAAAGCAGAGAACTTCACATTCACGTCACAAACACCTCAAGGTCGACCACTCATCATTTTCACGATTCTACAATTTCTGCAATATTACCCGAAAAATATTCAGAGGATTCTCTTTAATGCCCCTGGAAGCATTATCCAAAGCCCCAACAAGCTATTACAGAGCTAACCTTAAAAGAAATAAACATCTCTGGTCACTGCAAGCCGTCCCTCGGCTGGGTGGTCCTGGGGCTCCGTCATATCGTTGGCACTATTAAAATGCTTCGCTGGAGCCTGAGGCTCACACGAGGGAACTCGGAAAGAAAACATTTGAGAGACTGCACACGGAAGAGAGGGAGGGCCTCGGCCTGTATTTTGGATACGAAGATCTGCGAGGGAGCTCCTGGGCTTCGTAAACAGCCCTAGGAGGATCCTGGCAAGTGCATTTTAAAGTCCAATACAAGTTGAAGGCTGGTAGGCATGTTTTAATAGCAGCAACCACAAGCCCTGGAAGAAGATTGAAGGTGAGTTTGTAGTTGCTGTAACCTTGGCTAAATTATCATTCATTCAAATCGAGCTCATGTGTAAGCAGGTTCTCAGTCAGTCTACTATTTTCTCAATGCAGCTTTCGATTTTACTTAAAGAAACACTTAAAAATGAAGTGTAATTAAAGAATCATGGGAATTTCCTTATTGTGAATTATCTTTACAGAGGACAAGTCTGGCAGGAGGATGGCAAGGGCATGGATAAGGTGAAAATAAGCTGAGCTTTCGATACGGTTCTGCAGGTATTTTACTAAAATGCAAATATAGAATAAAAAAGAATCGATGCATTCCCTTGTCTAAGGTGGATGAGAAGAGGATGTTGACATGGGTATTTCAGAAGAAGCACAAGGGCAATCTAACTCATGCAAACACAGAGCTCGTTCATAAAATCCCATGTTATAGAATAAGTTAGAAGTGTGTTAAAGCGATAAAAATTTGCATTCTAAGTGCTTACGGGAAAAAATAAATACTTCACGTTTATGACGTCAATATTTCTGGGTTGTAGAAGTAGCGGAAGCGACAGAGAGTAAGGAAGGTAGACAGGAAGTCAATAATGATCAATAAGGTAACGAGGGTTTCCCATTTGCTGCGATTACAGTCAGTGAAGCTGCTGCTGCCGTCGAGATGCCGCCAGTCAGAGAGCCCATCGCGAGACACGTGATGGTGCACCAAATTGCTGGGTCGCTGAAAGCTTTGTAAGCTTGAATGTCAGTGCGAGTCCCTATAGAAACGTGCCGTAGAAACTACGAAACATTGGGAGCTAGAATAAACTATTCCTGGGCTCATATTGGTGAAGGAAAGGAAATCCTCCTGTTGACTGAATTCATACTTGCATGGTTAGGATTTTTAATATGGATGGGGTGAAGCATGCTGTACGTTGTTGTTATTGAGAAGGACCTATCTTCGAAAAGCTATTCATGTGAAATGGAATTTCACGATTCATCGATTATACTAATGAAGGCATTTTAATCACTGTTCTACAAGTCAAAAATCATAGTGAAAAAGGTCCCTCTGAGTATCACCAGTTCATTATTGTAGGGAATAAAATTTACAATGATATATTCGCCCGATATTGCGTTTTTCTAAAGAAGCATTATACAGAGACGCCCAAAAGTTTGCGTAAAATCAACGAATAAAATAATACATCTTTAGATGTTTCCACTACTGTACATAGGTTTAAATCTATGGGAATTCTGGTGTGTATCATTCCACGATAACTGCATCAAAAATGAAGCCCTAACTTGACATAGATATTGAAACTGAGAGTGAGAATGAACTAAGTTTTGAGTAACAGGATATAAAATAATAACGAATAAGCTAAATTTCATCTTTTTCGCCACAAACACTCATTAGCAAA
Source organism: Orchestia grillus (assembly GCA_014899125.1). Classification (NCBI taxonomy): domain Eukaryota; kingdom Metazoa; phylum Arthropoda; class Malacostraca; order Amphipoda; family Talitridae; genus Orchestia; species Orchestia grillus. The sequence continues at coordinate 116,909 of VOMN01001972.1, forward strand.
CGTCTCGAGGAGCAGGTCAGTATTCACTTCCAGTCGCTGCCAACTCGTGCGTTGAGGGGCAGGAACGGAAAGCTTATTTTTCATTAGTTCCTCACCATGGAATGTAAAAATTCGAGGTAATTCCTGAAGGAACGAAAATAATGAAGCAAAAAAGTTAGTATCAACCGATCCTTGTAGATATTGCGATTTTTGCCAGAAGCAAATCTAAAAGGATCATGTTGCTGAAAATATATGATATTTCCATATTTATGAGATCATTTCATTTCATGCATTTTTTTCTGCAAGCTTCTTCAGATTGCTATGTAATTTCGATCAATGATAAAAGCGAGTTTCATTCCCCCCTCGGAGTGTCGTTAGGTCTCTGAGTGGCTTGACTGCTCGGCTGGAACGCTACCAAAAGTGCGAATGTGGTAAGTTGGTCTGCGCACAATGCCGACTACGATAAAAGCAAGTGGAAAGAAGCTCACTTATTACTCACAGCAACGTATAATATGCACATACTTGATAATGAATAAACGCTTTTTCGTAGCATGGAATTTAGTAAATTGGGATATGTCCTACACGATGTACTACTAATTGTTTCCTTTTTAAGAAGTGAGCATAATTTGTGTTTCTTACTCACTGATAACTTTAGAGATTGCATGGGATGGGATGAGGTGGCCATGTACATATATGACGTGAACTTCACCACCTTCGTGAGATATAATAATTCGTAGCCTTTTTTATCAGAGGGAAAAAGTCATAATATATTCTATGTAATGTGGTTATAATGCCATTTCTTGCGTGTTGGTATCTTTTTGCTCTAAAATCTTATCGAAACTTACTTCCAGCCCCCGTGAACGAAATTTCTGGGGTTCTGCCTCTTTCTTAACAACAGGAATTACCAATCTCGCTTTCTTCGTCGAAAATAAGTTTTGCAGGAAAATGGTCGGAAATACAACGATCTATTACCTCAGAGTTACAGTTTTTTGCTTTAATATTACATTAAATTTGGTCTAGCAATGAATACATGTTGACAGAAATATATTTAAAAAAAAGAGTAGACTGTCTATCAATGGATGATATTACGCCGGGCTAATAATTTTACAAATTTACCAATTACATTAAAATGATCGACATTAAAATCTCCTCAAATAATAGTAGCAATGCTGAACGATATCTTTATCCTGTTTGTGTTGCTAAGCAAAACGTTAGCAGCTGGAGGTTAGCAGCAGGAAGTCGGTACAAGCAACGAAAAATAATAAATCGTAAAGGCAGTTAAAAATGAATCGACAATGTTGCCAATAATTGAACTAGAGACGACGATCGATTGTAGAAAAATTTCCTTCTGAAGTTGATTTAGAGAGTCCATGGTCAGAGAAACATAAAGATAATTTTTATAAATGTCACCACTAAGCAGCTTGGAGGCTCACAATGCCTATAGCAGAAGTGCATATATATGCAGGGTGCTTCAGAGATCTTTGAGCAAACATTAACATAAAGTTCGTTTGGTGAAATAAACACTTTTTACTGCTTAGTTAACAGTTAGGTGAGATTTGAAAGTTAGAGCGTGTCGGTTGGGAAATAACTAATCAAAGTCAGAACATATTGACTATTATTTATGAACGCATTGATTGTCGAACTCGTGCAAAGATTCCCTGAATTTCAGTGATCTCTGCGCCAGCGCTTCCACGCTTGCATCAAAACAGACGGACAAGATTTCGAACACTGACTGTGAATATCTAACCTATCTTGAAATTTTGAAGTGTTCGTTCAAATAATAAACTTTTTCTGACTCTGATTTCTTATTTTCACAACGACACGTTCTAACTTTCAAGAATCAGTAACTTTTTAGCCAAGCGTTTCGGATATTCATGCCTTCATACATCAAACTATGTTTATTTCAACGAAATGGACCTTCATTACAGTATGTTAAGAACATTCAAAGAATTTTGAACACCTATCTGTATATGTAGTCATTATGCAAAACTGGCTGGTACAAAAAGTGCTACGTAGTGAGTCAACCAATTCTCATGTCGTCGTTTTCAAAGTTGCAACATTCACACAACACTGGACCACGCATCCATCGAGTCGACTGACTATCATTCATTCAGTCAGACGAAGCAACTTTGCACGCCCACGTGGAATTCAGTGTTTAACTAATATTCCCGACATTTAGAAATAGGCATGAGACCCAAATTTGAAAGACTAACTTGTTGGAATAGTCAAGTGACTATTGTCTTTATTTTGAGCGCCAACTCCAGAGAAATTACCTCAGCAGTGTTGCTTCGCCCAGATACGCCGGGTGACCCAAAGTTCCTTAACCTGTTACAACTTCTGAGATTCAGTTAGGATCGTGCCCAACTTTAACTCGAAACTTTGGCACAGAATAACGAAATATTCATTGTGACTGCCGAGAGCCAGCCGTCTCTTTACGAATGTCCAGACAATTTGATTCTTCAGGTTTGTCTGGGATAAGTTAGAGACTTGTGAGAGCGTCAGCGATGTCTGTGTAATGAACGCAAGACTAATTTATTCAAGACAAGTTAAGTTACGTTTAATTATTTCACCTGAATATTAAATACTTTCGTGCTGCTAGAATACCAATGAAATGTTAATCAATTTCACTCATGTTAGGTCAATTACATGCGCCCTGTTTACGAATGTGTGGCTAATGAATTTTATTTGTTGCTCTTTCATGTGCAGTAGCATGACGTTCAAACGTGCATGATCCTCTCATACCAGTCCGCTGTGCGTCGCTCTCGCTCTTGAAATGCTTTAAACAAAAAGCTGAACCGAATCTTGCAATCATGCAATCAAGCTCGCTGCCTCGGATGAAACAATCCTGAGTACATAGTTGCTTCTGAAATTAATTACTTGTCCAATTTTTGGTGTCGGTGATGTTGTTTCATGTGCGAGGTTGTGTTTTGTGTTGGGCAAAATTGTTTCTTAATTGCTTATATTGATGACAGCTAAACCATGAATCTGGAAGAATAAAATCATATCAATGGTGCACCAGGCTATTCAAATTTAGCAAAAAATGTATAAGACATTGATTTAAGTCAGTGGATTTCTCTGCTAGCGTATTGGATTATTAACCAATGAAAAGTTAAACGATAATTGTTGATTACGGCTGACACGCTTTGTTTATGACAGTCGTCCAAGCCAATTTTTCCTAAGGAATTTGTTATCATCTCGCGTCGGAGGCATGCGAATTTAGTAATTCATAAATCCTAAGTTATCCCCGGGAGAGGTGCAGTAATTTTTCTCGAAAATCTTCTGAAACTCCTCACAGTGTATGAAGACATTATTTCAGGTGCAGAGCTAAGTTTTTGACACGATGTGTGTTGTTGTAAACAAACGGTGGTCAGTTTGGCGTATTGATGACGTAATCACTCGGTCACTTTATGTGTACATATTCTGAAACTTCTTGTAATTGTACGAATCAAACCAGACAGAACAGAAAATTATGATTTTACTTTTATTCAACAGAACAAAATAGGAATGCCAATTTAAACATCAAAATTTAACTCTATTGCAAAACTTGTACTTATCTTAACAATCACTCCTAGATATCAACGACAACAGTTTTTGGTCCATTGAAGTTAATTTTTTGATATCATTCGAAAGAACCTCTCCAGCAGCATTTTCATGATATTCCACATATCAGCTATGAAATTTATCGTTTTCTAGCGTCGTGAATCTTTCTCTCAATCATTCTCCATAAGTTCTCTACATGACTTCAATCTGGAGAACAAAGTGGCCTCGCCGTAATCTTTCAATGCCTAAGACCTCACAGGCATTGTTCTAACAATAGGTTGTAAGCCTCTCTGCGCGCGATTGAACATTATCATGACTGACACAAATTTTTTTTAGAACGCCAAACTTTAAGACGTATGACATGGAAAGAAGCTCCTTCCCAAGATGTAAACGTAAGCACCAGCGTTCAGTTTTACACACTCGTTCACTTTAAATGAGCCAACTATTTTGTCATCAACATTACTAGCCCAAAACATCAAACAATCACTTCTCTGCTGACGCCATAGCAGGCCCCATGCATCTGGGAGGACCAACCATTCTTCCAGCCATCGGGTCCGTCGAAAGTTGCTTTTCATTCATATGTGAACAAGAAATGTTCAAACAGTAGCTTCATGTTCTCAAGTCTACCTGCACGCTTGTCTGACCGCACAGCCTCTCAAAGGAGGTCTCAAGCTGCTTTGACACATACGGAGAGCCTCTTGAGAATGCAGCATCGGTGCAACAGGAGCACCAACATCCTCGAACACTTTCTTTCTATTTTGAAGAGGATTGCGACGAACTTCTCTCTTTATCAGATGTAGAATTCGAAGAAAGACTCGCGCATTTTTATCGCAACTTACCCTCGTCTAATCGACCGCTATGCACATCGGGGTTACCGGTAAATTTTATCCACTGTACGATGATCTTGGTGATGATTTGAGCAATTTATAAAATAAATTATTTCTTGTGGTGCTCTGAGGGGATTTTTGACTTCTCAAATGGTATTGAAACTCATTTGCGGTCCATCTTGTGTATAAAGGGACTTGGCTGTTACTGCGACAGTGCAACCGCCACAATAGCCTTACCGTTATTGTTTTCCTTCACAACCCCATTGCCACTATTCTATATTATATAAATATAAGAGAACATTATAGGATGTTAGAATTACTGTAGCCACGTAAAAGACATGCACAAGTTATTCAAGATCTATTTACGAGCCAGTATTATTCAGAATTTCAGATAAGACGAGAGAAATCTGTTTCATTATAATCAGGACAAAAAAAATATTTTTTAAATGTCCGATGCCAAACTCCAATACAAGGACAGAAATAATGCCCATACTGTCTCGTCTCGTCAAAAAGAGGCAGTCTCGTTGGCAGCCTCTTTTTGAATTTCGAAGTTTGGCGCATTTCATGAAGCTCTTCTTCATTAACGGGGTGAATAGTCAGGGCTCTGAGTCGGAGGACGTTTCCTAAATTGGTCACTTCAGAATTTATTCACAAGGGTTTTGAAAATAGAGTCAAGAGGGATGATTTTGAGTTCATAGGGACTTAGTCGCTGATGTTTGACGTAAGCGACTCGTTCTCTTCAAGTTTCTATCAGGTGCGAGCAAGCAAAGCATTGATTGACCTCGCGCTCTCTGACGTATGGAAAACAAATTCAAAAAAGGCACTCAAGCACGAACTGTATTCTTGAATTTTAAATTAAGAGAAAGCGCTCTAGTACAGACTGAATTAATGAACAATACGCTACTATTGTTCATCAAATGCAATCAAGAGCATTGAAATGGACATTTTGAAAAAGATTTAAAGTAGGATTTAAGCAGAAGTACTGTGAACTTCAACAAGTCCCTCTTATTCCCTTAAAGCAAAAAAGCGCGTTGGAGTTGAATGTATTAAGTTTCCTACAAAAAAAGAATATTCACGAATGCTTAAGGAGGTTTGAGGAAGAATTCCGAGGTTCCAATTTCAACAGACCATACATTACGTAGTCTGTTAAGTTCCTACTTCCCGGGGATACGAATAAGATATTTGGCTCTTTTTTAATGAGAAATATTAAGGACACTTATACCTCTCGCTGCAGCTAGAGCTGTTGCTGCTGGACCTTATACCAACAAAACTACGGGAGCCGCTCTGGCTGAATTCAAATCTGAAAATGCCCCCACGGGCGGAGTGGCAACTGTCAAAGCGACTATTGCAGAAGTTTCTTTCACTGCATGAGGCTACTTTCACTGCAGTTATTACAGCCAATGCCGCAAACACAGAAAGCACTTATGCTTGGTTAAGCTGCTACTTGCACAACCGCAGTAGTTACAGTGATGCTGCTGCAGCTCAAAGCAATAATGCTGAAGCTGCTGGCGCTGCTGTAGCAGCTGAAGGCACTTCAAACAAAACAAGACCCGAAGCCTTTCTCGTCTAAGCTGATGGCCCTCATGCAATTTCAAATCTTTTATTCATGGCATTGGACGGCCAAAGTTTAAAAGTCAAATGATCAGGAAATACGTTTCGGTTTTTAGCGTGTAAACGCTAGCTCGGGCGTTTAATTAAATGGGGCCGGAACTTTGATATTCAATCGAACCGAAATGAATGCAAAAATGGAGGGGGAACTTGTGGTGCCCTTCAGCAAAACCTCAAACAGACACGCGGCTCTCGGGCGGCGGACTTGGTAACACTTTCAGAAAAAGTTCGCTCGGGTGAAGTTTTTTTCATCGACTTATACAAGCGTCTGTTAGCTGGCGTTCGTGTATGTGGAATTGTAGACCACAGAATACAAGGACTGACAGCGTGGGTTCCAGTGGGTGGAGTTGTATACTGATGTACTCAAGAGAAAGCGTAAGCTTTTATAAGTTGAGTTATGCCGACAGCAAACAAGAGCTTTAAAGCAATACAAAACAGCTATGAGTGTTTAGATTTGCATTCACTCATACTTAACACAAGACTGCATTTTCGATAACGAGAACATCCAAAGCAGCCCGTAGTTGTTTCACAAAATAAAATGAAATATTGACTCGGCCCCGGCAGACGAGGGTAGAGTAATGTTATTCATTTAAGTATCAGTAAGACGCATAAAACATAGCTATGGAGAACAAGATATACGTATATTAAACCTTGCGGAGTTCATTCCATCTACTCATGTAGAATATATACTTTGTAAGTCAGAAATTATCCCCATGAGTTTCTGGTACTTTATAGCTACACATGTTCTGTTCGCAAGAACGAGATCTTGCTCAGACCAATTGATTAGAAGTTGTAAGACACCTAATCCCCTTCTGGAACACAATAAATACCATGGTAACGATCATGTCGCCACCATGGATACCTCTGCTATTTCCGAAAACACATTCGATGGGGTAACAACACTGACCCCGGAATTTTAAGGAACATTTTAAGTTCAGTTGTGTAGGAGAAAATACGCAAAAAATTGACTTACCTTTAAGAGGTAGATCGAATAATTTATTTGATCATCAGATGTATATTGAAACCTAAGCAAATTTTTTATATCGTGACCTTCGTTTTTAACAAATAAAAACGAGTATCAAAATCGATGGTAAAATTTAAAATCCTGCTCTATTTTTGCGTTGTCATCTAAAGGGCCCTTCATTAGATCAGTCAATGTCTAAAAACAGTGTCGGCACCCACCCAAATATGGGCAGCGAATGCTAAAGACGACCGGACATCCAGAGTATGGATTTCGGAAGGCGCCCATATTTGGGTGTCTTCCTCAATGTCTTCAGACATTGACTGATTGTGTGAAGAGCTCAACTCTCAGAACTGCTGTTGGAGTCTGATCGTTATACCACAAAATTGGTGTTAGATACATACAGGAAAATATTTTTATCTGATTCACTTCAACCCTGCAGCGTCGGTGCAGCACTCTCGCCTGGCCAATCAATCCTCACTCCTCAATAGCAGCTAATGGCGTAAGCGGTATTTCCTGCACTGACTTCAAACTTTGATTAATCGCCAGTATATTACCCTAAGCAAACTGCGAGCTCTGCATGAGAGACTGAACTGAGAGTTATCTACATGCTAATACGCACATATACTGGTAGCATTCACTGACTATCTGACTGAAAAGACCGACTCTCGGCTACCTCTTTAATAAATCTCCATTCGTTTCTTTGAAAAATAACTGATGCATGATAGCTGGGCTGAAGAAATTTTACCTTTAACCTTCTTCGTCGAGGCAACGGAAAGTCACTCACGCCTCCACACCTTCGAACGTCGGCTCCAGGTGCTTCATGTCAATGAGTACCTACGATTGAATGTAAGAATTCAGAAGTATAATTTCAAATAAGTATGCTCAGATAAAATTAACATTCTATGATGAATCAAGTCTAAGTGGAAATTATTTTGAAACAATTTCTCGGCTAAAAATCAAGGGTTAACATCGGGAGATAACATCATCAATGACAATTGCACGAAACAAAATCCGGAAATTTTTATAGAGTGATAGGTACGTCAAATACTGTATATGAGAGGTTTTTAGAAACTAAAAAGTACAAAGCTTGTTATACCACTCAAAGATTCTGTTCGTATTCGTTTATTGGAATTTTACCATAGTTTTCGTATCATTTGTAAGAAAGTTTGATTTTTTAGTATGAGTTACTAAGCTTTCAGTGAAAGAGAATTTTAGATTTTTGTCGAGTCCAAACGAAACATATTTTTTGCCCCGCAAGGGGTTCTGAAGGATATGTTCTGAGTTCACGAAAATCCTCACTTCATCTAACAGATACGAAAAGTTTTTCAGATATTTTTTGCAGGATTAAAATAAATGTTCAGATAAGCAAATCCTCCGATCATTGTGTTATAGACTTGCAAAATCATTTAAGTTCATGTCATGAACTCTTTCTTGGACAATTAAAGCCACTTACAGAGGGCGTCAAAGCGGTGGAATGAGCTGGAGCGCTATTCCATTCCAAAGTTTACCCGTGCATCTATGACTAAAACATTCTAAAACCTTTTCATATAAATTATTATGCTCACTAAATATTGGAAATCTAAAACATTCTCTTAATGGAAACTTAGAACTTTCATTCACTTTAAGAACTATTAGGTTCCGAAACGCCAAGCCTAATCCTGTCGAGCACAGACACATACGCGTAGCAGCACCACTTCTTCACTGGCATTTGCCATGACAAATTCCTAAACAAATACTAAATAATTACTCATACCTGCGAGGACGAATACGCCGATTGTGTGTTGGGATCGCTGTTTACAATTTTATTTCATGTTGATAAATAACATTTCACGAGCTCATTCCGATCCAACATTCATGGCTGGGCACATTAGAAGGAGACGTTGCATTCACATTCGTTTCGGGCTGGTATGAGGAATGATCTTCAAAATCGCACGCGACTTCAATTCTTTTTCGTTATAACTTTTATTACAACGTTGCGCTTTAGGCGCTTATAGAGGCATGTCAGTAGAGGGAGTGTGCAGCATGCGTCCATCTTGCTGCCGCGCGCACTCTTACAAATCCGTCTCTGCGAATCACGGCGATGTCAAACGATTCTTTTTCGCGAGAAATTATTACTGAGTCGAATCGCGAACCAGTAGTAAGTGTTAGAGGCATTTTCATACACCATCTATAGTCATCAATCAACACATAACATCGAAGAACGCAGTAATTTTTCGGGGCTTCTCAGAATTTCCTCAGTCCACACGAGATTTATCACCACCATGCTTGGTTGTATGTCAATACTGCACTGAATTTATGGCGCTCTAAGTGTGTTAAAGTTTAGAGGAACGAACGCGGCCACAGTAATGCGTCCAGCACCTGTGAAACGCATTTGGCTTTCAATTTCCTGCCATTGAATATTTAATGCTGAACACCGTCCCACGTCAGGCTTAATCGTTGATCTGAAAATACTCTGGGAAATGAAAAACAAAAGCGAGAGCACCGAGTTAAAAGAGCAACATAAGCAAAAAGTTCAATTATTCACGTGTCTAGGTACGAATATCTACAAATCTTGTCGTCTGAACATCGGCCTAGAAAAGGCATTTACATTGAACGTGAAATTACAAGTATAGTCAATTCAGAATTGATTTTTCTACAGAACATACAGCATATTTTTTTGAGTGACTTTGTGACGAGCAGACTCGTCTCGAGGTCGGTTCCGTGCACGCATCCAAATTGTGGGATTCTCAATCAAGAAAAACTGAGGTAAAATCTGGGGACAATATTCCTTTGTTTTCTTTCTAATTTTCCGAGTGTTTTGTATCCAACAGCTCATAAAATTTGTGTTTACAACGTGTGTGTTGTTCTTTATTTTCTGTCTCATTTTAAACGAGCTGAATTTGCGAGTTTAAGCTGTACAGCTTTCAATAAAAAACTTTCGCCAGATTGTAGCAAATTTCAGATAAATTTTTTCTCCGGAGCTATTTCGAAAGTAGCTATTGGAAAACTGTTGAAAAATAATCGATGGCGTAAAGAGTTTCCAGAAGTTTAATGGAAAAGCTCTGAATAATTTTAGGGCTAGAATTCATCGTTCGAGAACCATCTACTAGCTTCGCTGTTTTTTCCTCTGCTGTAACTTGTTATTCTAATTCAGCGTTTTAGTGTTGGAAGATTTTTTTATTGTGTTTTATTCGACCAAAGATAATTTCACTTACAATGAATGATTCCTTCTCTCTTGTAACTAAAATTTTCTAACAAATTTTACTTCAAAAGGTTGCCGAACCTAACTCCGACCATTTGAAGCACCCCGGTTCATTACACTCCCCCAATAAGCCAGTACTGTCTGAGCTATGCGTGACGGAACCGGAGCTTCATGGGCTTCCCGTCCCACTCTAATTCTACTATGTTTCTGGAATAAAGTGAGCCTCAATTCATCTGATCATAGGGCGTGTTTTCATTGTTCAACAGACCAGTTTTTGTGGTCTTTTCCATAGTATAGCCGTTTCGTTCGATTAGCTCTACTGATTAATGGTTTCCGTGTGGCGGTGCAATTCCTGAAACCCATTTCGTTCAGTTTGTAGCACATGGTGCCCGGTAGAAATTTTTTTAGGACTTTCATTGAACTTGCTAATCAACCGCTGAACACTTTTACGGCAATTTGCTTCCACCAATTGCTTCAGAAAAAGTCTATCGCTATAGTATACACGATATTAGCACCTCCACTTTTACTAGTTAATGATTGCATATCACCATCTTTTTCCAATGAGGAATTGTTCTCTGCACAGTCCTGAGTCGTATGACCGTCGTTTGGAGACACTGCTCGGCGTATTTTGTAGCCAGGTGCGAACCTATAGCCTGTCCTTTGTCAAAGACATAGGTTTGTTTTTAGGCTATTTGCCAGCGCGATTATTCACACACGTTGTTACGGAGAGAGCAGGCCTCTGACTACCACTGACTCTGAACACAACTATTGTTACCATATTCTTTCCTTTTAAATTTGTTATGAGGCAGCCTATAAAAAATTGTTTAGTTTACAGGAACATTTTACGAGGGTGAGAAAACTTTTTTGGCCGTGCAGTGTATAATAATAATAACTATTTTATCTACTCAACCCATCGTCAAATATTTTTATTTCTCTTTAAGTACTTACCGCTCCACCATCTCAACGGAAGGCATGAAGTATTTCCGAATGGGATTTCTATAATTATTTCTTTTCTTTCTGATGACGGCCAATCTCTACAGTTACTAGTTCTTGAACAAACATTATGATGTCCTAAGCAAAACAAATGGTCGCATCACCAGGGGTCGCTATCTTCACGGCGCTGAAATGAGAATGCCAAATCATTTGCTTTTCGACGCAAACATGCAACACTGATGGCAATTTATTTTCTGCAATCAGTAATACTGTTTGCACAGCACCATCGTCACAAATAGAACATCTGCTGCTGTCAGGTCGCCTCTGACGTTTCCAATCAGCAAGTTGAGATGGCTGCATTTACTTTTATTGATATTATTCATTCCCGCTCTGTTTCCACGTTCAGAGAGACTAGTTTGTTTGCTTTTTGTTGGAGTGTCAAAGAAATAGCCGCCCGTGATAAATTACAGTTTAAGAAAAGTAATTATTTGAAAACTTAAGCAGTGTTTGGAAGAATTGACAATTCCCCCGAGCGAGAGAGTTACGGGCGCTACATTTTTGAGTCGGGTTCGGACGAGAAAGTTCTTCACTATTTCCGCCAGTCTTCGCTGAGAGAAGAAAGTTGGATCTTGGTGCCTGTGCAATGAAGAAACTTACTTCATCCACCGCAATTGTTGCGAAATGAAGTCACAGTATTGGTCTGACGCTGAGAAAACTGATCTTCCAATGGGCTAGGGACAGCATAATGAAACTCAGGTTCATGTTTCTGAAGGTTACAGAGCACGAAGGGTAACGCCAACATTCTTTCGACATCTTTCCAGCTTTCTTCATCTACCCTAGAAGAAAAATAGTAGCCTTCCTGCTTAAAAAACCCGTTCATCTCACTGTTTCCAGAAATTGAAATTAGAAACAAGCAGAACTTTTTTCATAACGCACACGAAAGCAAACACTCAAGCTCTAGGAGTTTGGAACACTAAAAGATCAGTTCTCGCTGTAACATGTACTGTCTCATCACAATGGTAATCTTCTTAAGATCATCGTGATACCATGCATTATTTTAATAACAAAAAGTAGCGCTCTCTTGCTCCTGGATTAAAACTATGATTTTGAATTCCTTTGGAGCTAAGCAAAGTGAAAAATCTATGTTTGAACTTTGCTTTCCGTCACGTTAATGAATTTCCAAATTAGTTTTTCTTCAACACAACATATCGACCAAATATATTATTACCAGCAGAATACAAGGGCTAAGCTTTATATTAACAATGGGTATTTTTTTCCTCTGTGTCGTGATTCCACATCCCAGGTACAGGGATTCGCGCTGTGAACAGTGTGAGTTTCATCCAAACACATCCATAAATTACAAAATTAGTTAATTATCGACACTGCCTAAAGCAATTGGACGATTAATGTTCAGTTCACTACGTGAACGATTTTTCAAATTAATTAGACGAACCATTAAATTTGAAAAATTTGAATTCGCCAGACATCATGAAGGCTGCATTCGTTTTTCATTTCACAGATTGTTATAAAACAATGAAGTTTTATTAAAGTTTGATGACTTGATAATTTGACGATTACAGCTCGATGATTTAATGGTGACACTTCGATAACTTAATGATTTGATGACAACAGCTCGATAACTTGATAATTTGATGATTACAGCTCGATGGCTCGATAATTTGATGATTGCAGCTCAACGACTTGGTGATTCGACGTAACAGTTAGATGATTTTATGATTTAATGGTAACACCTCGATGACGATCATTTGATAATAATAGCTCGACTTCGAGGTTTAGATGAGAACAGCTCGTTTACGATCATTTGATGATTAGAGCTCGATGATGGTGATTTGTTGATTACAGCTCGATGATGGTTATTTGATGCTAACAGCTCGATGACTCGATGATTTTACGGTTAACAGCTAGAAGACTCGATGAATTGATGGTTAACAGCTCGAGGATTTAATGATAACAGTTGTACAAAATATTTCCTATAATTTTATAGGATCAATGACTC
>VOMN01001978.1:0-10204 GCA_014899125.1 Orchestia grillus
CGGCTAAGACATAATGAAACGTACATCATTCGACGCGGAATTTTATTGCAAAAAATTCCTAGAGATTTTATGTATCAAATTTTGAACCTATGCAAACTTATTGAAAGAATAATAAAATAAAATAACGAAAAGTTAGAAAAAATCATTTCTCAAAAGTAATTCTTTTGTTCGATTTCTCCCAAATTTTATCCCTGGGTTGCATTCCTTGCCCTGAAGCCCAGCAATTACAATCAGCCTCATTGTTTTAGAATAAAAATTGTGGGTTGTGAAAGTTTTGAAAAATGTTTACAAATAACATTTTTTATCAGTATCATATTTTCTTTCTAAAAATCGAAAAATATCCTACGAGTAAAATGCATAGATTTACTTTGTCGAGTTACATACGTGTGCCAAATTTGAAAGTGACCCATCCGACAGGATTTTTTTTCCAAAACCGTTCGATTTTATCAAAAAAGTACAAAGGCTTAAAAGAAGGTTCGCATATTGAATGCGCAGTAAGAATTGGCAAAATGAGCTCGGAGAAGAAGTCGATGAAGGGAAGCAGCGAAATGGTAAAAAGCTCCACAACTTAGTTCACCTTGCTTAGGTACTCGAGTCTGAGACTATATGTAACTCTATGATCGAGCTGTTATTTCATGATATTGTGTTTTGTTGATAAAGCACGTGCACATTTATTTGAACTAATTTTTAATATGCAGCGCAGGGTGTCGACAAAAGAGCTACCGCTTTATGATAGACTGTAAAGTATTTGTTCGATAGCGTACGACTAAATTCTGATTAAAGCGGTGTAAAACTAAGTACCACATATGCTATACATGCCAAGGTTGTTCGTTATAAACATCGAAAACAAATTATACGCTAGTTAATAAGAACTCAGTGCACCATTAAACTGTGGTAACACTTTTTGCAAGACAACTGGGTTTTTCACATGAGCAGGAAACCAATTTAGAAAAAAATATGTAAGTGTACACTGGAAAAATATAGAGCATGAATACATGTTGACAGTAGCAAAGGTGTACAGAATTGAGTTTTCGAAGTCATTGTTCTATTTCTCTGAGGCAGTTAAGCCTGGCAGCACCTGCGAAATGCGTGAAGTAACTTATGATGAATTTTTTCTATTTATTCATCGCTTTATCAGAAGCTGACTTAGGCATTTGTCAGCTCAAACGTACAGAAGAAAAATTAGAGAGTTAAATTGAAGGGTTGCAGAGTTTCATGTACGACCTCTCATGTAAAATCTGAATCAGGGCTCATCCCTGCAAATGTTTATTCCATAGCTTGGGAATTAAACCTGCAAATTTGCTGATATGTTCTGAGCGAGTGCAATTTAATTTCCTGGGTATATTTAAAGATTTTTTAATTTGAAAGCAGAGATACGAATAAACGCCAAGAATCGACGAATATAATTTATTAAATTATTTCCACCATAAGGCATTTTATTGAAATCTTACTGTGGATTGCACTTGAACTCATATCAAAGCATAGGAATAAAGAGGGAAGACATTGAGGACGGGCCCCCTCACCTGGGCGTCGAAGGAGATGGAGCCTCCAGGCATGCAGCGGACCTGTCTGGGCAGCGTGCGCGGTATGATGGGCTGCTCGATGGTGCGGCCCACCCTCACAGGCCTGGCCGTCATCTCCACCTCCCCCCACCCGTACTTGTTCCGAGGCGTAACACGGAACAGGTACTCTCTGTCCTGCTTCAGGTGATACGCGTCGAAAGAACAAATCGGAGAAACTGCCAGCTGCAGATCAAAAAAATTATCATTGAACTACATAAAAAAGAATTAAATGAACAGATTACAGTATAGCATGAAGACATCTTAACACCCTCACTGTGAGACTTCTTAAAAGAGAAAAAATTCCGTACGTTAATTCTTTTCGCTTCACTTTACGTGATGTGGTTTTTAAGCCTTTGTACCCTGAATTAATTTACGCGTGAAATAGAATATTTAAATGCGCTTATTGTTAAACAGCATATCAGGATCACAAGCATGTCTTTCAAAAGATGTTACTGTTAAGTACCCCGTAATATACATTATTTGTAAGGGGGCATGAAGGGCATAAAGGGTTAACCCTTAGCGGGCACGTGCAGGTTCGGCCTAACCTCCTGCCAGCGGGCCTCCTCGCCCAGTATCCAGGCCTCGATCTTGTAGGCGGTGACCGGGCAGCTGCCGGGGTGCTCGGGCTTGCCCCAACGCAGCGACACCCACGTCCGCCCCACGTCCACGGCGCGGATTGGGCCCACCTTGCCCGGCACGTCTATTTAGGTACAGAAAAAATTGCATCGTGGGAAATTAGAATACGATAACTTTGCACTATACAATGAAAGGGAAACGAGAAATAATTCGACTGAAGAAGATTCATGCGTTTCGATTTTATTTCAATTACGAAATTTCAATAAGCATGAGCTAATCTTGTGGAAAAACATTTGATGATGCTTTGTTTCCCTTGATTACTGAGACTTGGGAACACTCGCCCACACCGAATCATACCTCTGGTTAGCAAGTTAAGACACGTTCCTGTTATTGCAGTGGAAGCAAATGAGCTCCTAAAGTCAAACAAATACGAGTATTACTGTTAAATGTATTCAGGCAGTATATTGCGAGTATATTGCGAGCATACTGCGATGCGGTACGTTGCGATGGAGTGCAACCAAAACCATCAATGATTGATCAGTTGTTTCTTCAATGTACTTGACGACTTAGAAAAAGTCGCCAAATCTTTTACAAATTTTTAAAGTATTCCGATGACATTTGTAGTACGGCACTAACTCATCGAACACCATATTGCAGTTAAGTTGGTGATGCGGCTATTCAAATTCGACGAGGTGGTGACTGGTAACGGGGAATTTCATGGTATGACAGCAGGCCTTTCTCGGACTACCAGTACCAGCGAAACGGACGATGAAATGTTGAGCTTGCTCTGCCTCCTGCGTTCAAACATTGAATACATAGAGCTATTATGACAGTCGCACCTCACGTAAGGACGGAGGCAATACGAAAGGAGTAGCTGTAACGCGAGCCGTTTCGTATACTGCCCAATATTTACATCACCGATAACGTGCTTGAAGGATAAGATTTGTTATAGGCTCATTGCATAAAATTCGATTACTACACCTTCCCATGAAAGCTTCCTTTTAACACAACTTTCTGTTTCACAACTTGCAAAAATTCAAAGTCCCAACTGAGGCTACTTCATCAGAAAAATGAGTGACTTTTCACTAACTGCGGTGCAAGAATGACGTTCAGTGCGACGTTGTTCAGCTGCAATTTTACAAGAAGAGTAAATTGCTTATGAAAGTATCATATCAGTGAATCGAATGTTATTTTCAAGAATGCGTATCCCTGTTTTAAAAGATCTGCGAGACCTCCAAAGTAGTCTGAAATTTTTTCAGTCGGTAAACTATACAAAAAACAACCTCAAATTGCGATGTATAAGCAGGTAACCTTCATTACATCTCATTCTTACCCTGAAGGCTATTTATAATGAATGCAAGGTATTGTTTTTGAATTATTCGAAACGTGACCTACTCTCCTTAAAATATTGTTGGACATGGAAAACTGACACTTGAGAGCACACGAAGACTCAAGAGACAGATTCCATTCACAAAACGCAAGCTGCTGGTCGTCTTTCACCTCTGATGAAGCGGCCTGACATCCTGCGCTGGTCCTCGTCGTGCGACACGGAAGGGAATCGCTCCGTGCCCCGTGGGGAGTAGCTGCGCGACCTGCTGCTGTCCTTCACCTAACACAAATTAATGTTAATATAAGCCTACATTCAGGTGTGTCGAATTGATGATTAGACTGTTCTAACGCCTCGTATTGGCAGCGCGCATGCTGTGAAGCTTACTGTTCATTCGTTTACAGAAGAATTGACTGATTTCAAAAGTGGATTAGTATTAAACGCTAATGCATGGTGATACTAACTTGAAATCTGACTAGAATACAATGCCAGTAGCGTAAAACCTTACTGAGTGACAAGTTGAAACACTTAGTGGTTGCCCACTCAACAGACTCCACAACCCCGGAAGACTGTTACGTCTCGACGTCGCTACTTGCGAAAGTCCGCTGTGAGAGTGGTCAATATAATCCGAGCATGGGCAAGAACTTTTCTAGGGTTGGCAATCTTCGGCCTCTAATCAAATATAAAATTACACGTTGGCGTCAAACTGCCCCAGTAGCAAGTGCTCTGTAAGAGCTTGAAGCCGTTGCTCCAGACTAAACTGTTCATAACTCAAGTTTATTAATAAAAAAAGAGTTGGTATCTCGATTGAATGCGCAACGCAACGTTTTATCGAGCTCCGAAAGTAAGAGGAGTTCTCCAAATCTGAGTTCATGCCAAAGTCATGCCTATTCCGTCAAGGGATATAGTAAGTTGCTAGGAATAAAAAGACTATTAGCACGAAGGCACCTTGAGTAATTTCAGCCTAAATTATAAGGTTTCATTTTACAAAATGACGGCTTATAGTCTCGGCTAATCTTAGGGCTGAATAGAAATTTATCTTACCTCAGCTCCGTGTTAGATTCACATGCATCATTATCATTCCGAATACAAATCAAGGCTATAGAATATGATCAAGGCTATAGAACATGATCAAGGCTATAGAATATGGTCAAGGCTATAGAATATGGTCAAGGCTATAGAATATGATACATTGAAAAGAGCTCCGGCTGAACTGCTGCACATTAATGAGAAATCCCTGGTACCTTGACGCTGCAGTAGGCGCGGACGGTGCCGTGAGCGTTCTTGGCTTCAATGGTGTATGTGCCCGAGTCCGTGAACTGGACGCCCCTCAGGGTCCACGTGTGGCAGTTGCCGTGCACGGTTTTGTGAGCCGTGCCGCGGTTCGAGACGTCCTGCATGCCCTTCAACCACGATACTGGAAACACAAGAACACCGGCGGGGTGCTGCTTTACAATCAGCTCTGAAGAATGCGCACTACAGCGGATGAAAACCAAATAATAAAATAAACCGACTCATTAGAGGTGAAGAAAAATGCGTTCCTCCATCATTAATTAACACAACTAATACGAAAAAACATTTTCGAGATGCCCGTTGTATTGAAATATGTGACAAATAATCAGTTTACAATAAGAATAATGACTAGTTTATTTGGTTCACTAGCGTTCTTATACCACAAACCAGTATTTTTCTCTAAGACCACAATAACCAATTGTAGCTGAAAGTTTTGCCTTCATTATTTTTTAAAACGAGTTATTATGCTGTATGTAGCCTCTGGAAGGCAGGAAGTTGATCGTATTTTAAAAAAATTCAAGTGTCTCTTTCAGTGAAACATCTTCCGAAAGTTAATTAAAGAAACGTTCGGGAAGGTAACGTAAGAACTCAATTTTACTCATTAAAATTAAAGTCATTTGTAAATCTCTCTTACCGTGAACGTTACAGTTCTTCGACACACTTATACTAAACACATTTGAATTTAACCGGAAAAATTTGGGCAACTCATTCGCAAAGATGCAAAGATGTTGTTGTTACATTTTCTCCGTTTAGTCAAAGGCAAAGTCAGTATTTTAGAATAAAAATTCATTAAGTTTTAGAAATACGAACTAATCTCGCGGAGATATATCAATACTCGCGCTATCTCTTACAGATAGACTAATAAGAGAGCAAACCTCGGATCCTAACAGCTGGGAAATTCAATCTAGATGTCTTACTATTAGAAACACCATAAGCCGGAATAACGACGTGAATAGACAATATGCAGAACACAAATGGTATTGAATTAGCAACTGATATAGCGACGTTGAACAGAGGGTGACGCTTGGAAAACAAAATATTAGAATTTACCTCACAAAACTTGAGTTTGTGTAAACGAGATACCTCTGGGTGTGGGTTCTCCCTGCACTGTGCACGTGAGGGTAAGCTCTTCATCTCTGAAGGCGGTGATCATGCTCTCAGGACGCTCTACGAAGGAAGGAGCCTTTATTTCTGTCCCTGCAGTCATCCCTCTTGGGGCATTCCCCCTCCGAGGCCTGGCTCCTCCAAATGACACGGTGCTCAGTGTGTACGCATTACCGTAACTGCACGCAAAAGTATTAGCTCTTTTTACACATCGCTCAATTCCTGACAGAATGAGGTACTTTACTTTTCAAGTTAATATACAGTGTCAAAATCCAAACAACTTCCACCAAACAGTTTCTGGTCAATGAAATATGCTGAAAATCATTTAGTCATTTCGTATTTTTAATTACATTTACACAATTCTCAGCAATTTATCAAAAGTTATTTCTACAGCATTTGTACTTCGAATGTGAATGTCTAACCGATCATAGAGCAATTTAAAATTCAACTTATTTTGCGGTATCAGCAATGAACAAAAGTCATTGCCTTGAGATATAGGGTCATTCAAAAAAAAAACATTGTGACACTAGCGTATTTTCAAAATTGCTAATTTTACAGCTAAGCATGAAATAAACAGCTATAAGCCCGCTTCTGATGAGGTACTATACTCATACACAGTGAAGTAATTTACGGTTTGGAGACGGGTTACAACTCGAAACCTACTTCAACTGCTATGTTTAGGACAGCTAGTGGTGTTGAAACTCGTACTTTTCATTTGTTCTCGCAAAAAGTCGTTTAATTAATGAAGTAATTATGACAGCCACAGCAAAACTAGCTCGACAAAAGGCACAAATTAAGCTCCCTCATTTCGTCTCGATAGATCGGCATAATAAAAATATACAACAAAAGCTTGATTTAAAACTACTTACGGGTTTTGTATCCGGCAAGAGTAGGTACCCAGGTCTTTATCTTTGACTTGGAAGACCGTGAGGGTGTGAGTACGACCTACGGCAGACACTCGAGTTTTACCAGATGGTGTCAGCGACCGGCCGTTGAAGAGCCACAAGATGTCTGGCGTCGGAGAGCCTGTGGTGACATGTCCAGGATAACTTATTTGAGTTTTAGCCCCGTGAAATCGCGAGTTTATTTGATTTTTTTAACTTTTGTGCGGCCCACCACACTAAATGGGGGAAATTATGTATTAATGAAGTGTGGGTACCAAATGGGGATATTTTTCAACGTACTCCTCTTTTTCTCAAACCTGATGTTCCTCAATAACGAAATCCTCCAACATGAATTCATTATAATGACACTTTGACTGAGCTTTTCAAGAAGTCACATGCAATGACGCAAGCAATCTACTCGCATACCCGAACGGAATGAAATTAATTTAAATTTAAATTGTTGGAGATATATTTACATAATTTCTATATGAGTACAAACGGTGTTCAACAACATTAATCTGAAAATACTGATGCATAACTTCTGATGACCAATCATAACTGCACTTACCCGCAACTTCCACCTGGAGCGTGAGGGTGCCGTCTTTCTCAACGTACTGGTCGCACAGCTCGGACACGAAACGAGGAGTTTCCGAGTCATCGAGCAGCTTCTCCTTGCGGTCAGCTTTGGGAAGGAAGTACGAAATCAGTCGATCAATTGAAACTTTTCGAAAACTTATTTTTTCATGGAAAGGATACTTAAACTGCTATTCAAATTTGTTTAGTATGTCCCTATTTTCAGAATTGATACTTGTTTTCTATCAGCAGTACGTCGTTTTTTAATGGTAGTTCATCAGTAAAACATTAAAATTCGAGGCACGACTTCAATAAAAATATAACATCTGAATAATTTTTCTCACAGTTCTTATGTTCAGCGATATAAATTTTGATGAAAATGGTGCTTACAGTAATTAATAATGTTTTGCTTTCCATTGAAATAAGTAGACGTAAATTGAAAATTCTACACCAAACTACTTGATATGTCGGCATAGGTTTTGAGATAAAAAAAGAATTTTAGGTAAAACTTAACAACAATAAACAAAGATTTTTGCACAATAATTTAAATTCATTTTACTTTTGAATTTGGCATGTTTTATTTAACGACCTTAATATTCTTTTCTTAAGAAAAACATCTCCACAATGCAGAAAAAACTTACAAGTTGAGGCTGGAGACAATTCGATAAAGCAGCCATTCTATTTGGAAGACACGAACTTGCTACTCATTCAAGTATACACTCTTTTTTCTGATTTGTTTCACCTCTTCGTCTTGATCTTCACCCCTAGTGTGCTAACTGAGCTATGTTGCTTTAGCTCAGGTTTTAGCGACAACATTAAGCAATGAACCAAAACTATGTTATTCTCCATGGCCCTGATCACGATATACGTGCAAGCTACATGAAACATGATAAACTCGAGTAATTTACAAGGAACTCTGATGTTTGCGGAGATCTCGTCTCTGTAGACCCTGTTCTCCGCATGGCACGAGTAGGAACCAGAGTCTGCTGCGCGGGGGTTCTTGATGATGAGAGAACCTGTTGATGGAAAAACAGAGGCAAAATAGTTTGGAAATAATAGTGATTTCTGAAACGCATATGAAAGCTTAAATTAATATTTTCGGATAGAGAAATTAAGCGATTTGGTTTTATTATCACAGTGACAAATGAATGATCACAATTGATGAGCAGAACGATTTCCATTAATAATGTTCGTGAAATTCTGTCGGCAGATCAGACACAGAATTTGCTCGAACTTCAATTCAATCTTTGCATGACCCATAACGTCATCGCGCCAAAGGATCAATGCACAGAACTCAGACTTGAGTAGTTAGAGCGGAGAAGCCCTGTACCCTAAATGTGAACTCACGGACACATGACTGAGATAAAATTCAACTGTCATAGTAGTGAATGGCCTCACTCTCGGTATCATTCCTCTTAAATTGAATCATTCAAGGCTTGGTACTCACAGATGCCCTCCTCTGAAATGACGGCCTGGAAACGAGGTGAGGCGGGCAGCTTGTCGGCGTCTTTGAGCCACGTGGTCTTGGGCTGAGGGAAGCCTGTCACGTGGCATGACAGCACCAGCTCGTCGTCCTCAGCCACGTAACGTTCTGAGGTCCAAGATGCACAAAACAATGATGAATTTTGTATTCCTATCTCCTGCTCTAAGATTGCACGACAATAAAAAACCTGTGTTTAAAGGAAAGTTAGGCAAATTCGCACTCTCTCACAGTCCCAGTAACTCACAGAGGCTTATCGTTTGGAGTAAACGTTGTATACGTGTTCAAATTGAGATAATGATCAAAACGCTTGCAGGAAATAATATTGGACTTGTTTGCTATCGTTGATTATGTTCACTATTACGTCAGTTCTTCCAGTTCATTTTTAGAAGCTCCTCCATCCAATAATACTTGATTCGTTAAATCTTGATTCACATGTTATCGAGGAAGAATAATTAAAAATGGTAATGAGCAGGGAATTGAAATAATAATACGGTTAAGGAATATCTTACCAGCATTAATACCGAAAACTGAGATAGTTTATAAGTGAAACAAAGAAGATTCTAGACCTTCTTAAAAGGTACTGAAAAAATGACTGATTTATATGAAAGAGATCGTAGAGCACTATTTACGCCAGACGAGAGTAACGAGGGGAAAGAAGATATAGATGTTCATTGGAGAGACCCTGCCATCATCACTGACTCACCCCTGATTGAGGTGGTGAAGGTGGGAGGCGCGGCCTTCTGGTCTTCCTCGCCCTTGACTCTGAGGTCGCAGGAGGTGGTCACCCTGCCATGCCTGTTGTGGGCCGTGCACGTGTACTCGCCGGAGTCACCGCGGATCACGTCTCGGATTTCCAGTGACGCCAGACCGTCCGTGAATTTGGTCTGAGGCCAAAAATGACATATTGGCACTCGTCATCTCAACATTGTTCAACAAAAGTAGCACAAAGCCTAGGCACATGTTACAATAATGAATTTTAGTGATGTGGTTCTTACGAGGGCAAAATTTACGCATTTTAGACTGGATCACAATAATACAGGTGCAAACCGTGGTAGAATATTTGTAGTTGACCAGCACAGGAACAATGAAACTCCAGGAAAAATACTCATCAAATAAAAAAAGATAAAAGTTCTAGATTGATGAGAATCATTTTGAGACAAATTGAACCACAGTTAGTAATAATATACTTAATGGCTTTTCTGAACCTCAAAAGCTATAAAAGCCATTAAGTATATTATTTTTCACAGCGAAGATTCGGGAGGCCCAAGGGCTGGACTACTGAGAACGCCTGCAATTTCTTCAACTGTATTCTCTCCAGCGAAGAAGGAAGAGATATCTTATAATCTACACTTAGAAAATAATTCATGGATTGGTACCCGACTTCAAAAACGAGACTATAAGG
>VOMN01001982.1:0-11432 GCA_014899125.1 Orchestia grillus
ATGGGGGTGAGATCGTCTGCTGACTGGTGACTGTGTGGGGCTGTTGGGTGGGGGTGAGATCGTCTGCTGATTGGGGAGTTCTTTGAAATTGTAGTGCGTGGATAAACTCTTCTTCTGGCGGGTGACTGTGTTCTACCTGTAAAGTATAGATAAACTTACCGTTACTATTGTTTTCCTTTATGTATCATTATTTTGTTATTATTGTCTTATGTTGCTATAAACATGTAGTGTTTTATCTCGTCTTTTTAGGACTGTTCTCAATCTCATTCACTTGTCGAGCTTCTTGTTTATTGTGCGTATTTTTAATATACGCTACTTCTTACCCAGATGTCCGGAATTTGTCATGTTGTGTTGCTAAGTGCTGAATGACACCATGTTGTGTTGCAGAGTGCTGAATGGNAATGGCATCATGTTGTGTTGCAGAGTGCTGAATGGCATCATCATGCTGGGAAAGGCGTGCGACATCATCGAAGAAGCTGAGCGGCGTAAGGCTGAAGCAGACGCTTCGTTTGACGCTAATGCCAGCGCTGCCAAACCTAACTTCCATGCAGACGACACTTCTGTCAAAGCTTCCTCGTCTTCAAACGAGTCAAACCTTAACGGAGATTTGACCGCCACGGATGACCCAACAGTTTCGAGTTCCTCGATCTCGAAAGGCTCGATGAATAAGCCGTCCTGTTGCTGCTGTTGCCGCGAGCGCTCGACTCAACTCAGCTCCTCGGCCCCAGTCCGCAGGACTGATGAGGAGGACGGTCTCGAGTACCTCACGCCTCTCAGGAACTCCACGTGCTACAACTACAGCACTCCGGCCGGCATCTTTGAGCCAAGAATGCCAACTTCGTTGTTCTACAGCACCGAAGACGGGGGCTCGGCTCCGATTTTCACTACTCCGTTTGACACGCCGACGCATCTCGTCAAGAGAGACAAGGGCAAGAGAGTAAGGCTCGACTCAGGTGCCATGGTACAAGAGATCGAGCCGTATTACCCACTTCTGGTGGACGAGGAGTCTCCTGAAAAATCACGAGGGGAAGAGAAGTTAAAACCCAAATCTACTTTGCACTTGGATTTGTCAAACGTGTCCAAATCATCTGACGGACCTTCAGCTTTGAGCTCCTCATCTCCTAAGCCTTACGATGATTCTTCTTCCATGAGCTTTGGTCTGAACAGCCAAGATGGACTCATGGCAAATAGCATGGTTGATCTGGCTAGTGTAGGCCTCAATGAAGGTCCCCATTCACCTCTCATAGGAACGACTTGTTCCTTCTCACGGAACTCTTCTTCGCATTCTCTGCCCCGTCAAAGCAGCGAAGAAGATCCCGAGCAACAAACCCTCCCTCAGGCTGCTGTGGAGGAGGCAGGGTCGACTTCACAGACGAGTTCTAAAGAAGCATCGAGAACATCAGAACGTCCTGTGGTCGAGAGCGCTCCTGCCCCAGAGAGAGAGAAGCAGCAGGTCCCCAAGGCTCTCCCTGCTGCTGAGGACTATGGTAACAGCCACCCCTCTCCCACTGATGATATCAATGAGAGCAATTTAGTGCATTCCTTCAAAGCTGTCAGCGCTCCTGATGTCAGAATACCACCACACTCGGATGATGAAGATTAGGGTGAACTATAATTTAGGTGATATTTTGTTATTATGTGCTTGTAGTCTTTCATTTGTATTTTAATATTCATTATAAGGCTGCGAGTTCAGATATTTCAAGAAGGCGTGTTAGTAGCGAGTCAAAATGGCTCTTAAAAATTTTGGGAGCGTTTATTTACGATGTTAAACAAATTGAACCAATGCCGCGGACCTGATTCTGTTGTAGCTTTTAGGTCGTTGACTCTATTTGAAAACTTTGTCTCAGTACTGTTACTGTGAGTAGAATTTAGTTCATTAATCGAAAAAGTATTATGCAGATAATATACCAGATTTTATTTAACAAAAAATACTAAGGAGTTAAAAATTTTGTCTTTTTTACATGTTTCTCGTGCATGAATACAAGTTTCTTTAAGGGAATCGAATTTTGGTAGCTAAAAATACTTGGCATTCTCACTTTCGATAAATTGAAGCTGAAAAAATTGGGGTTGTCGCATTACTTTTAAGCTGCAATGCAGAAGCATGGAAACTGGCAATGAAGCTGGATTTATCTGCTTCTCAGTGTTTCATATTCAATGTTGATGTAACACATTAAGCGCGTATCAGAATGAATTTGTGGTTATGGCCTGAAATATTTGACTGTATGGTTCAACTATACCGTATCTGTGACGTTTGTGCATTTATGCTGAATGACTTTGATTAACTAGGGTCGTTCAATTTAGTCAAAATGGTGAACGATATCTGCAAATTTTTAGTTGTAGTATAGAATATGTCACGTCTTTCTGCTACAAATGCTATACTCCTCAATGTCTTTCACGAGCTCTCATTAGACGCATCCGCTTTAGGAATTGGTGCTGTCAATTGTGCAGAGTTCACTGGCCAAGAGAGCAGTGGCGCGGTCGTTACGTCCGCGTCAGAATATTACTTCTGAGATCTGCAGGCAGAATTGGCCAGAAAACTCCCCAGACATGAACCCAACAGAAAATTTGTGGAGCCACAAGCCAATCTCTCGCCGGTAGAGATAATCTGCGCAAATCTGCCAGAATACGTCGGAAAACTGCCAGAATACGTCGGAAAACTACCATCGCTGCGAACTGACTCAAGCCTACCGCACAACTGCATTATTTTTAATAGGGATAATGAGGCTCTCTGTACTTGATGATTGTGGTATTTATTCAAAGATCTGTCGTTTTTGGTAAAATGTTACATTTTCCTATTTAGCTTCATTTGAGAGATTTTCTTGTATTTAGCGCTTTGCTGTGGTGTTTTGTCTGCCGTGTGGTGTCTATATGAATTTATCTGTTTGTTAAAGGTGGGTTTGTTGAATTTAGCGTGGGCGCATATTATGTCTTCGCAAGTGATACGATGTTATGCAAATTTCTAATAATAATTTTCTATGGGAAGAAGACACGTTCTGCCCTCCATTACTAAATTGAATTGTCTTTCAGATAGTCTTGAGGACTGAGCGACCATTGACAGGATTCCCGCTATTCCTATAATTTCAAGTGAATGAAAACTTCATGTGAACTGAAATAAAACTGAAAATAAGTCTCATTGCTAAATTCACATAACGTATGGCAACAGCGGTTAAACCCGTTACATCCCACTACATAATAATAGTTCAGTGTTGCTTGCTTGGTCCGTCCGTCTGTCAGTGAGACCGTCACACAAGAAAGGTCCGTATCAGTGATGCTACAAATAACAATATTTCATGTCAGAGTTACCGTACATAAGAGGCATCTTAAGAAACTAACATCATTAGTCCCGCTATTTTTGGCGGGGCACGTTTACTAGTAATAATTGTAATACACTTTCTTACATTTGGGATGCCACTTTCTTCAAGGTTGTCTCTGAAGCTTCATGACAAGATCAGCTGCATCTTTTTAATGTTGATACTTTAGGTTCGATAATAAAACTGTCTCTTATTTTTAACTCCGTTGAAACATTGGTCTGCCACCAATGGTACTCAGCTGCAGCATCAATGGACTCCTGGGATCTTTTGTGAGATGAAACAGCGGCTCTTATCAGAGGGCATAGGATAGGCAATAGGGTTAGGTTTGTCTCTAGTATGCCATGGCACTGTTAGGTTACTTTAGCTAGAGAAAGGTCTTCGGGCCTTCTATGTTTCGAGTCCACTTTGC
Source organism: Orchestia grillus (assembly GCA_014899125.1). Lineage (NCBI taxonomy): Eukaryota > Metazoa > Arthropoda > Malacostraca > Amphipoda > Talitridae > Orchestia > Orchestia grillus. Next base: position 3,721 of record VOMN01001982.1, read on the forward strand.
TTCTTTCAATTTTCACACCTACCCTATCTCTTTTTTGTCTTTTTTTCCACTTCATTCGTAACTTGTTGTTTCTAAGCGCAAAGGATCCTGTGTGGGAACACACATTGTGCATTTGGGCGTTGATTCCATGTCCTCTACAGACCATGCTAAATAGTCCGTCTCTCAGTTCTCTTGAGATCACATTCCGTGTACGTAGCTAGCTCATAATGATGATAATACTTGTTTACATTCGGAGTGAATGTTAATTACGTTTAATATATTTTACTTCGTGAAGAATTCCCATTTTTCTGTAGCTTGGTTGGTTTTCCGCAGCAGATTCAGCAGCACTGATTATGGAAGACTGTTAAAGGTTTTATTTTGTTGGTTCGATAATCTCGTGTTTCCTGCCTCCACTCTATTTCTTTCATGGGGCAATGAGACTGTCCATTTTCAGTGTTTAAATTACTTTACGTCTACACATATTTGCTTTTTGTCTTGGGATGCACGAGATTCTCTTTGTGAGACCAGAGGTCGTGATAAATCTATGTGCGGGATTACAGGAATTTTTATGTACTTCGCGTACAAATATAGCATTTTAGCATGAATTCGGCATTTACTAGTCTTGTGCGTCATCCTTGTTCTAGTAGCAGCGAGACGGGGTGCACGGTCTTGCTGTGTTCAATTCTATCAGAATTTCCCGAGTTTCGCTGTAGTTGTATTTTGTTGCTGTGATTCGAATGTGAAATTCTCGCTCTCCTCTCTCCAGTTGACCCTTCTCTGAGCGACCGGATGTCAGTGGTCTTAATTAGAGTCACATTCGTATCTTGGTTACGGTGCGCGCTGCTCCTGAAGTTGTTGCTGCTCCTGAAGTTGTTGCTGCTCCTGAAGTTGTTGCTGCTGCTGTTGAAGTTGCACTCGTGCCATTTAGAGGCGTTGGTCACATGCTGCGGGAGTGCCGGCACTCCTGAGGTGGGTCAGCACTCGTGAATGTGGTAGTGTCCCTGCGCAGCTGAGACGGAAGAGAGATGCGCTCACGGTCTTATGTTCTTGATTAATCTTCGGAAGATTCATCATCGCTGGTTCTTGGAATCTGTTGTTGGTTTAATTCCTTGACTGAATTTGACCCAGGTTGTCTTTCACCGACTGTTCTCCGGGAGAGATTGCCGGAATGTCTGTTTCTTGCTGGCCTACAGCTATGTACTTCAATGCCTTCTATGCTGTGCATTTTTTGACTTCTGAAGTCTTTGTGACGAATGAGAGTCAATGTGCACCAAACGAAAGTCACTTTGCTCCTCATGAATGATTTCCTAACTCAAATTATGGAAACGAAACCTGATTTTCAGTAGGTGCAAACTCATTTTCAAATAGTGCGACCTGATTCTCGTTAGGGTCTATTGTTTTTTTTCTTATTTCACTTCTCGGAACTGAGAACTTTCGACCACCCTCTCCATGAGAGAAAATGAAGCCGTTTGATCTAATTTGCTTCTGGATTTTTCGTTTGGTGCAAACTGATTTTCCTTTGATGCGAATTTAATTTAATTTGATTCAAACACGGCGACTTGGAAAAGATGCCTTCTCCCCTCTTGCGTTCCATTCTTGCCTCCTCATCATCAGCGCTGCGTAAGTTCCATTGGCCCATCGATCACTAGGGCCGAAGGAGCTCTAGTCCCCTCAGTTCAAGTGTCGCTGTGGCTCTGCGTGAAAATTATCGAGGCAAGTTGTTGAAACAAGATTTGATAGAGCGCCCTAGTTACCGAAGAGCGAATGTACGTTACGAGTCGGTCAGACATCTGGTGCGATTTGAGACCTTCGTGTGCCCAACATGCAGGACGAGTTTGCTACCTATTGTCTAATTTACTAGAAGAAAGGGCGCTGAGGGTCCGTCCTGTGAGGTCAGTTGTTGAAACGTCAACCGCGTTATTTCTGTTTATTTCTCAAGCTTGCGCAATCTTAGGCAGCGTGTGTTTTCTGGGAACAGATGAGCAAAAGTTGTCGTTAACCTTCGAATTCGTAAAAAGATTACATCGTAATGATGAAAGAAATATAACATGGAGGAAAAAATTCAATCGACATCAAGACTACATATAATGAGAATAGATAAGCATATAAAAGGTCTCTAACAAGTTCTCGTGAATTAGAGCTTTCGGAGCTTCACTATACTGTTGTGTTCATACTGAAGCAGCACATTCGTCCACCTAGCTAATCTAGTCCCTGGGGTATTTCCATGTTACATTGATATTGCCCTCCTACTTGTTGTCGAGTACAGTGTGTTGGTTATATGTTATGACTGTGATTATCACTGGGTTCTGCGATCGTTGAACGAGTTGGTTTGTTGTGAATTTACTCCTTAGAGTTCAAAAAATTATTAGGTTTCTTGTTGTAATGACTTTTCATAATCTTTTACTCACGCTTGTCTTTCATTTGTCCCGAGTTTTCGTTTGTATAGAGCTCGAGTTTTGCGGTAGTTTTCGTTTGTGTAGAGCTCGAGTTTTGCGGTAATTTTCGTTTATGTAGAGCTCGAGTTTTGCGGTAGTTTTCGTTTTTGCGAAAAAGCTGAGCTCTCAGCGGTGACCACAGCGGTGACCCTTTAGGGCGTATAGAATAACTAATAGAGTTAGGTTAATCATGTTTGTCTATCTTATGCTGTCGAGACTAAAACACTGTTAGGTTACCTCAGCCCTGCACACATATGTAGACCTTCGGGACTTCTATTTTTGGTGGCCACTTCCAATTTTTCCTTTTCTTCGCTATATTTTCTTTGTCATTTCTTCTAATTTATTCTTGACTTGCTGTTTCTATGCGCAGGGGTTTCTGTGTGGGAACTCACAGTTTGCATGGATTTATTGTTCTCCAGTCCATACTAAATGGTCCCTTCTCTTTCGGCGCGACTTAGTCCGAGTCACTGAAGCGCTGCAGTCTGTACTGTTACTTCAACGGTGACCATTGACAGCACAATGTCATTTTAGTAATTAATAACGGAATGTTTACGTGGGGCTTACTTTTCTGTGCCTGACGTACGAGGACAGGAATAGTTTACTGCAGACTTTCAAACGTGCAGTTAAATGTTGGTAGCAGTTTCCGTGGATTTATGTCCACTTGAAGTCGGACAACGGTAATATTTCCGTAAACAAAGAATTGTTGACTGTATTATTGCACTCAGACTGAAAATAACTAGGGGTTAGACTATGATCTAAAGGTTGCACCATGTAAAATGGTATTGAAATGTATTTCGAAATGAATTCGATTCGTTCAAACAAGATCTTAACGAACCGAGTAAACCCTAAGTATCAAAAATCCTGTTCGTAGATTTCTAAAATTCGTGCTGAACCTTGGCTTAGGAATGAATTATTGCGATTGCTCGATCGTAGTTGTAGCAGAATAATAAATTCTAGCCATTGGAATTTGAGCATTGCTGTAGGAACTTGGATGTTCTTGATTGATTTTCATTCATACAATCACATCAGTTTAACAAATGTCCATAATAAGAAAAAAATTATTCAGCGCTTCTGTTACTTTGATTATCAATCGTCAAAAGAGAAGGGACCATTTAGTATGAACTATACAAAACTAACAATCGATGCTAAGTGTGTTCCCAAACAGGATTCCCTGCGCAAAAAATAGCAAGTTTAGAAAGAAAAGGCAAAAAATAAATAATGAAAAAGGTGTGAAAATTCAAAGAAAAGTGGGCACGAAATATACAAGTCCTTAAGGCCACTATACCGAGATGACCTAAGAGTGAAGTTAAGGTCTCCAATCCCGTGGCACACGTTAGAAGAAACCTAACTAATCTGACTCTATTGCCTAACCTACGCTCTCTGAGAGACCTGTTTGATAGAAATCTAGTAACTGACAGAGCTTATGCCATTTACAGTTTTATCTTCTAATTCAAATTCTGAGTTGAATGAATGAACTATCGGGTAAAGGTATTGGTCGTGACTAATGTACGAAGTCTAATGTAGAGTACGTGAAATGGGCGAACCTCATTCGTGCATATATTTATACACGACGAAGTATCCTGTAGCATTTTCAGACTTTCTTGTATAGACTGTCAGACATGAACCTAATAATATAACTGTTTTAATACGCGTTAAAATCGGCTGAAGTTTTTTAAAGTTACTCCAGTAGGTAAAATTTTTTTATTATTAATTTCAACACGTTTTGCCATTGGGTTTTCAGTGCCTTGCAATTACTGGCGTGGAGAGGGCTGTGAGGAATGTGTGGTTTGAACTTCTTTTTCCAATGAAAATATTCCCTGATTACGTGAAAATGCTTCGACTGAACCGAGTTTCGATCCCAGGTCCTCTCGGTTACGAGGCCATCCCGCTACCATTACGCCACGGAGCCCAGTACCAGTACCTAAATATATGTTTATTGAAAAGTTGAGTTTTTTCAGTTTTGAATTTGAGTTTTGCATTCTTTAAGAAATAAAAATTGTCAGAAGCACTTTAGAAATCGCATTTTGAGATTATTTTCTTCACTATCAATGCATCCAACCGGTGTTGTCTCTTAATTACTGTCTCTGAAATCATCTGTTAAGATAAAAAATAAATAAGTATATTTAAATAAAACTCGCATCACACTTCTGTAAACTAAAAACCTGCTAGTGTTCAACATTTCTTGCCTATGACTAGCATCAATAACATGATTGTCTTTTGCCTTAATTCTCGACACAAACATTAGTCGAAGAACACGCTGCAGGTTAGGCATTCAGTCAAGGGGGGCGGGCGGGCGAAGCTTGAGTCTCTGCAACTTAAGTTCAGAACTGACATTTTGTATTCTAACGCTCATGAAAATATTTGCAACTTGACAATCTGTACCCGCACTATACGATTACTACACATTTAAAGAATTTGTGTTAACATTTCAGTACAAATTTAGTCATTTGGTAGTAGATTTCGGTATTAACCGTAGAGGACAAGTTGTCTTATTCTTATATGATTTTTTAGTTTCGTTTTCATCTTGAGCACTCTCAAATAGGTTTCCCGAAAAAGTAAAATCCTAGTAATTATTTTTCTGATAACCATATTGTTATTGAGTTTTAGTGGTGAAATTGAAATTAGTTAATTTGTTATGAAATTAATTTAATAAGTATAAACATGCAGCTACTAATGTATAGTTACAAATTTTGAACACTATATGCATAAAAATTAAATTTTCTCTAGGATTAAATAATGAGATTGAAATATGCAAGTTTATTCTGAGATTTTCCTAAAAAAAGGGGAAAAACAATTTTAAAGTATACATTGGTAGACTGGTAGTAACCAATTTCTTTTTGAGGATTAAAATACATCTCTAAATGTCATTACTTGTCAAGTACTACTTGAAGGCAATTGAAGACATTTCCCAATAATGGGATTACGATAAATTTTTGGAGTAAAGTTTTATCATTCTTTGTTTAATTGCTTGTGTTTTTCATCAAAAAAATTGTTACAATTTCATTTTTTTAAATGAAAACATTACATTCTCCCATTAAAATTGAAAGCTTTGTGACAACCTATGGCAAATATTTAAAAAAAAATTGGTTTAACAATTACATCAAGGTTGCAGTACTAAAATGTATATTGCACAAGATTTTCATACTATTTATTTATTCATTTAATCTGAATTTGAATATAAAACTTTGCTCAAGATAATATATTATGAGATTTCGATGATTTTACAGCAACTTACAGCTCACAATTGTGTTTCTATAATTTTGTATGAAATTACTTCTCCTAAACTCATTTAACCTGAGTTAATAAGACTTCAGAAGTACAAAATATGCCAAGTGTTACTAAAATTTCTGTTAGCTGTCTTATAAAAACAAGACAAAATTTCTGTACATAATTATCATCGTTTCCAAATTTTAGTAGAAGCTGATGATTATGCTTTTTAAATAAATATGAACAGTTTATCTTTGTTTTGAGTCTTGAAGAAGTGCTTACTGATGCAAATTGGCAGCACAAAGCTAACTATAAAAAGTTAGAAACAAATTAGGATTCAATCAAATATTTAGTATTTGGCCCTACAATTCCAAGTTTCAAACCTAAATGCTTTTACCTCTAAACATAAGTTTGAGTACCTGCCTCAATTCAGGTTATATCAAGTAAATAACTTGCTGGTAATTAACTTATGCTAGCAGTAACCAGTACAAATTTGGAATTCATATTTTTAAAATTTGTTTCACAAATGTTTATGAAACTTATGCTAATTTGGTTGGGTCCCAATGTAATCAGTTCATGTGAAGCTAAAACTACGTTTGATGGCATATGTAAGCCTGTGAGGTAGCAGAACTATCTTGAAAAAGTTATAATGAACCGGTAGGAATAAATTAATGTGGTGTTTCCATATAATGTATAAAATAAGTTAGAATTTAATGACAAGAGTTGCAAGAAGCATGGCTGCAAGAAAAAAATGAAAAAGAAATACTTAATGTGTTTCCTCTAATAATGCTACATATTTTCCTAGGGATATAATATCCTATTGATGGGTCATACTGCAAGCAATTTGTTAAAAAAAGAAGAATGAACATTTAAAAAAAAAATAGGATAAGCAGGAAAGTTAAGTTAGAAATAAAGAAACTGAACTTCTCAGGGAAAATAGGATTAGCAGGAGAGTTAAGTTAGGTTCATCTGTCATTTGCTATGGGGACTGGTGACCCCATAGCAGCTATAAACTTCTAATGGGATTTCTTTGTTAGGTCTTTGGAAACTTCCTTTTTTTATGCCTACTCTGCTTCTTCCCATTTTAAATTCTCCTTTGCTTATCTTTCTTTCTTTCTTTCTCTTCCTTCTTAACTTGCTGTTTCTATGTACATGGAGTCCTGTATGGGAATGAATCTGTACATAGATTCCACATTTTCTAAAGTCATTGCTGCGTGATCTTTTCTTCTTGCTTTCTATGAATCGCATTTCATGAAGATAGAGTTTTTGACAAGCTAATAATGAAATGATTTTAAAGAAAATGATACCTTTTGTGTAATTAATGAAGCTTGTAGCTAAAGGTTTTTAACCAAGATAAGAATAACATATGATGTTGCAAAGAGCAAAAAATTAAACTGTAGCTAGAGCTAAAATTATCAAAATGCAGTGATAATGAAACCTTTGACTAATTATAGCTAAATGGAAACAGGTTAAAACTGTATATTCATTGTGAAGAATTTATGAAAAGGTTGTTGAGCATGAAAACCATTTTGCCCAAAAAATCTATATTGCAACATGTAAATTTTCATTTCTCATTGGAATAACTCCAAAGCCATCTGAGAACAAAGATAAAGAGAAAAGAAAACAGGATAATGGTGTTTATTGTCTCTTGCATTTGATATGACACTATTTTCAGGTAAAAAGAGGGTAGTAGATGATCTGAAATGAGGTGGATTTATGCACAACATAATGGTTTGATGGACATACACAGTAATTAAGAAAAGTAAATGTTCTTTACAGTAAAGTTAAATAGTGTAATTGGGAATTTTTTAAGTTATTGTGATGTAGAAACCTAAGTGATGTTATTGCATATTTCTTTAGTTATTGTGATGCACAGCCCTAAGGAAGGTGCAGCTGTCATGCTATATATAAATTCTGCTTCTTATAAATAGTAATATAAATTGATCTCATTGATTACTTTATTTTGACTTGATGGTATCTGTTGTTTCTTCTTAAAATGACCAAGAAAACTGAATTTCATTTTAAATTACTTACAAAACTTGTAACTTCTATTAGGCATATCTCATTCCTTAGTAAATGTATGCATCTTTT
>VOMN01001983.1:0-11587 GCA_014899125.1 Orchestia grillus
TTTGATATTGTATGGAAATAGAAGTTGGCTGTAGAATCTCGCCATCAGGATTTATCTACCTCTCATAAAAAATAGCAGCCATTCATACAAGCCAGGATAATTTGTAACATCTTGCTGAGGTAACTTGGGACAATTAATAAAGCATGTTCAACAAAAAATTTGGCGCATCATGTGGGCTTATTTGCCTATAAAACTAAAATGCTCATGATTTTTCTAAGTAACTGCAAAGTATTTACAGGTAATTGTGCAACACAAGCTCCTTCATTTGATTTGTCATTTACAAGTGTATGATGAATATTGCTGCAATTAGTCTTCATCACTGGTACACCATATAATCTATCATGCATGCGCAAACGTGGATTGCCGGCCTAGTATAGACTGTTTTTAATTGAGATGTGGCTATGTTTAGGTCTAAATGTTGCTGTATTTTAAACACATTTACAACTCCTACACTTTTTATGAGCTATGGACATGTCAATTGCATCCAATATAATTTCTCTGAACAGAAAACCAAATTTCATTATCGCCCTATATTCTTGAATATCTGCAATTTGAAAAAATTGAAGATATTAAAAACTTGTTAAGCCAAAAAAAACTTTTGACATTAAAAAATTATTCTGACGCTACATTTAAAACTTTTTGCAAGTGTCTCAAAAGTTGAGGCTAGTCGGGACACTATTTTTTATTTTATTATGAATTACAGGTCGATGCTAGAATTTTTTAACATATCATATCATAACCCTTCATAAACGTATAAAATCACTCTAAACTGGATAAAAAACAATTAAATAGTGAGGTTATTAACAAAAACTTCAAAAATCGTCATAAGCACCCACCCACTCTCCACCCCATGATGGTAACTTGTGTCAATTGTAGGTATGAATATTCTTGAAACAGTCGAGGTATTTAAAAAAGAGAATTTTAATATCAGCATTTTAATATACTAATGGAAAAACTGTAAAAACTTCAATAAACTAATAACAAAATATGAGCCAAAGAAAAACTGAACTGATACACTATCAATCCTGGCTTAAAAAGGGACCAGATGGCAACTATGATGAACAGATAGACATATTTTCTAATTCATGCTGAAGCACTAAAATTTCATTTCATAACTAATGAAACTGTGATTATGTGTATATCGGGGGGATATAACTTGAGAGTAACACTGAACTCCAATTCGAACTTGAGCTTATTCACTGTTTATACAAAGGCTGCTCTGTGAAATTCATTAACACATTGCTTATGGATGAATGCTATAAGTCACGCTCTTCTAGTTAGGGTGCCAAATTTCACTGCAGCGACACTGTTGTGTCTTACAGTTAGACATACTTTCATCATTTTTGTTCTCTTTCTGTACTCAAGATTATTGATATTTAAATATTTAAATATTTCTCAATGAGGGTTTCTTGTAACTGCAAATAAAATGAGTATTGGTGGACAGGCAAACCATAGCACAAAACTGGTTGGTACAGAGGTGGTCCAATGCATATGCAATGTGCTAAAAAGGTGTAGTTGTTTCATTAAAGAGAAATGAACAAGACTTCAGAGGCTCTCAGTAGCAATGGTAAGATGAACATCTCCATAAATGATCAAAGAAAATAACAGTTATTATACAGGAGAGTTGATTTCAAATTTTAACTGGAAAAAATATGAAGTATACAAATCAAGCACTTAAGAGAAGAGCAGCCAACACGTTGCAGCACCTGAGGCTCCGGCTGCCAGTCGCTGGGCTCCTCCTTCACCGCGATGAACTCCAGCTCATGATCAGGCACTTCATTTCTGGTGTTTGTTTCTTCTAAAAGATTTTTAGAACTTGGTATAATCACTGCAATTACCACAAGAAAATTATATGTAAAAACTATGAAGTATCAACAAATTTATGAAGATGTTTTGCACAGGATAGTAAAACCATTTAAGAATTAGAACATGAATATTCTCAAATCACATGCATTATTGGGACTAAATTAAATTCTAAGATACACCTTCAACCCGTAATAACAGCTGGCAATATCTCTAGATAAAAGTAGAAGTAGTGGCACAAACTGCAGCACTTTAGCAACTCAGACTATATGACCCCAAACTGATAGAAATAAGACCGTTACACCGTTGATATGGACCGTAGAAAATTGTGAATCAATCTGCAAGATGTGTTCACACACAGAATCCCTAGCGCACAGAAATAGCACATTAGGAATGAAGAGGGGAAAAAAGAAAAGTAAGAGATGGCAAAGAAAGTGTGACAATTGGAGCAAGTGAAGTGGGCACAAAAGCAGAAGCTCTCAATGCCCATCTGCAAGGCAACATGAAAATTTTGCAAAAAATCATTTATAACTACATAAAGTGTTGTAATGTAAGCTAACATAGTATTTTCCGATTTCATAGTGTTTACTACCAACTTTGCCTCTTTGTAAAAATTAATCTGCTATTTGGACAAACTATACAAGTACAGCAATAAAAAGTCAATGGTCTGCCATCATTCAGTTTCACTAAGCAGGAACGTGTGCAATTGAAATTTTGAAAGCACTTAAGTTTACAAAAACAAGGCACAGTTTCTCATACCTAACAACCAACATTATAAGGAGACTGGTAGCATAAAAGATCACACCACAGGTAACCATCCAAGAATTACAACGACTCAGAAAATGAAAAAGGTTGCCTAAAGAGCTGCAGGAAATCTTCAGAGGTCCATGAGAAAAATGATGGCAGAGCTCGGATAATCAAAAGAATGTCATGTTGAAAAAAGACTTGGACTTTCCACTAAAATTGAAAAAATATCCATTCCCTTCATGAATACGTCGAACAGAAAATGTGTTGAAGCTCTATTTTGCAATACATGGTGTGGACTCCATTGTGCCAAACGTCAATTGCCTATCCTAAGCCCCGAGGGGTCCATGGAAAAAATAGTTTTGTCTTTCATAGACACAGAAGCAGTACATCTATTCAGAATAATAATTAAATCCCTTACTAGTGGCACAACTTAACATTGGCTACATGTGATACATTTATACAAAATGAAATGGTTGAGCACCAAGGAAGCCTTTGCCCATCAACTCCATCAGCCGACACTCTTCATCCAGTGTTACATTTTTATGCTGAACAGTGCAAGGTTATTTGAGGGCTTTAGGATTCTCAACATTTAACATAGTAACTAAGAACCTGTAATTCAAAAACTTTTCTTTATATTCAAAGGAACCACCTCTAACACTTTTCTTTGTCATGGTTAATCTTTGATTTGATTTTTCTTTACACAGTTTATTCATACAATGATTGGTAACTATATGAGTGATTTAACACACAATGAACAAAAACAATTTTGAAGAAAAAAGAAAAAATTTGGAAAAAAATTGATAATACTTCATGTCAAGACAAACTGGCCAAATTTTCAGCAATACTTGTTTTTAATGAAAAAAATTGAAAGTCAAAAACTTCTAAATTGGTCCGTGAAGTATAGACTCATAATAAACACAAACATGATACTCAACACAATAACTGTAAGCACAGGAGGTCAGGCAAAGCATCATACGCAGGAGTACTCTTCTGACACCCCTTCAGATCCTTGCTTCTCTTGCAGCATATGTATGAAGTAAAATAATCCACAGTAAACCTCATATATAGATATATGTAATCATACTTATTCTTAAACTATTTTCTAATTTTCCAGGAAGAAATGAATCAATTCAATAATTTCAAGTCCAGTACAAAAATTTCTTTTAACATGTAGATATAAAGAATGGCATAACAATCCATACTTTGTGGTCAATAAACTTGACACTTAGCAGCTCAGTAGGTACAAATTAACAAAAAATTCACCGTAAAATGCCAAACACACTAAAATGTTGCAGATGCAGTCAGCATTTATGTATTCCATCACAAACACGAAACATTTCATATTATTTTAGGAAAGAAAACTCATATTACTAGAGCACACCCTGTCAAACACTTGCAGGAAAGAAAGCTTGCTAGAGGAAATATCCACAAGTTATTAAACAGATTCCCTGCAAATTGCTCCACCGGTCTACCTATCAACAGCTGTTGCATATGTTTGCTCTGCGAGCCAACAAACTTTTTATTTACATTGAGAGAAAACTCTCACATTTTAATTATTAAAATAAGTTAACACAGCCAATAAACATACATAGCAAGAGTAAAAATGACAAAAGCATGTCTAACTTTAAAACACAAAAGCATTGCCAAATTTAAATTGTTGTTGTTTATGTTACAACCAAACTATTGGATTCACATGATGGAAAGTGTTGAATACTCTTCCGTCTGAAATAGTTGGTCTATTTCAATGTTCAAGTTGGTCGGAAATATTTGCTCCAAAACATAAGTAAACCTTTTAGAAACGATACTTGCATAACTACTGGTTGTAACAAAAAGATAAAATTTATTCTGTAATTCAGTACACTAAATTGAAAATGCATAAACATCAATAAATAATATTTGTTATGTAAAACCATGTATCAATGTGCACAACATTGAAGACGTCATCAAAATACTCACGATTCAAGTTTAGGGGAAGATGGCAAAATTTGACACAACTCTTCATGTTTTCCGTTGTTAGAAAAGGTTTTATAGCATTTGAATGTCTTCTCAGTTTGCCCTCTTTCATCCTTGCAATCAGCGTTGTCTTAGGAATTCCACTGGCTTCTGCTGTAGACCTCAAAGTTCTTCTTAGTGTTAGGGGAATAGTGCTTAGGTTTGCTAACTGTAAACTGTAGTCTTTTTGCTTTCGGCCACAGAGATGTTTCCTGCTCGAAACATCCATTGGCACCAATTTATTGGACAAACTATCCAATCCTCTCTTCCAAATTCTACTAACAGTGTGTCTTCCTATATCAAATTTTGTGGCAACAATTTCAATTGCACCTCTTTGCAATTTATAGGCAGCAGATCTCTCAAGAAGTGCCTGCAATACTGCTCTTCTCTCAGAATCTGTCAAATCTTTTGTCTGTCGGTTATATGTGTACTTTCTATTAGTATCCTCTTTATTCGCCATCTCCTGCAGATAACTTGAGAATTTTTATGTATTATCTGAAAAAGGAAAAAGACAAAATTATATTAACTTTTATCTTACTATTAATTAAAGATTAAAATTTGTGTTCAACACACTGTGCACAATCATCTACTGTACCCAAAAAAAAAGTTTATGAAAAGACACTATAAATGTGGATAATTTTTTCCCTGTGTAGCAAGTATTTCTGACCAGAGGAAGTATATTATTTTCAAATATTTCTAGACTAGTCTTGATAGGACACTTTATAAAGGGCTCATGTATTTCAGATACGCACTAACAAAAAGTCTACATTGACTCACCTCCTGAGACAAGTGCAGTAAATAATTAACAGCACCAAGGCTGGCATGATTTTTCACTTTACCTATCTTATTCTGGTGCTCTCTGGAGTTTTCTAATATTTTTCCCATTATACTGGTCACTTCTTGCTTAATTTCAGATTGAATCTCTTTCTTAATTTACTCAACTTATCTCTCCAACATGCCAAGCCTTTTCTATAAAGCTCTATTTTCAGGAGAAAAAGAAGTACTAANCACAAACATTAAAATCAGTCAAACGTAAACATCAAATCTTCAGAAATTCATCTCCAGTGTCTAAATATAAAAAAAGTACTACAAAAAAGCAAAAATAAGACAGTTCTCTAAAACATACACAATATGTCACTAAAAGCATACCAATAAAACATGAATTGCTTTATTTAACCTTGCAGTATTAGGTTTTCCTCTTAGTTAATTTATTTGCACCTTTCAGGTTTTGAACTTTTTTTTCACATGTTGCTGCATATGTTTTAATTTGAGATTAGTGAAGCTTAGAACACAGGTCTATGTCACTCTATATCACCAACAGCTTCTTAAGACTATAGAGGACCAGGTCTGTACAACAGAAGTAACGGCAATAATAAGACAATTTTTTTTAGAAAATCCTCCCAAAGCAAAATTAACTCTTTTCCAATAAGACAGATCATCTTCAAATTTGACACTCTTATATTGCATAATAAAAAACATTTTATTCAAAGAAATTGTTTTGAATTCTGAAAAAAATTGATACATGAAGAAATAAAAAAGGTTTTATTTCTATAGAGTTCTATGACAATTACTGGTGAAAGACACATTTTATATTGTATGAAAATCAATTTAGAATGATGCACACAAAGTGCCAAGACTGTTGCTCTGAAATGAGCTAGGAAAAGATGGTTGGAGGAGTCTGAAGTGGGATCGTAGACTGAGATGCTCTGAGACGAGTGTAAGCTTCCTGTGATTCCCAGGCCCATGTGTAGTGCAGCAATTTCAGCCCTTGGTTAGAACTATTCTAGATTGATTTCAAAATATAATAATAAATTTTTTGCCAGTAAATAAATTTTAACTTCATCAAAATGGAATTTTTCCTCTCTTTCTTTGTCCTTAGCACTGTTAGTCTTCAAATTATGATACTTCATAAAGTATGCATCAAAGAATGCAGCATGCATTCTCAAACATTTGAACATGTCATGGTCCCCTAATGTACAAACATTATTTCAGTCACCCTTACTATTTTAAATGTTCTTGGGCAGAGGGTAGATCACATGAATATTCAGAAAGCAACTGAGCCCTGAAGGTACCGAAACCCCCTCGGGCAGCCACGTACAGTACATGGCCATATTTTGTCTCCATCAGTACACAGATGGGTCGTATAAACATCAGAGAAGTCTAAAATGGGTGTTATTGAACAACAGTAGGAAAGGTATTAGATGATTTGGGTACACAATTTACCCAGCGTGAGTGACTGCAGCAGGTCCCAACACTGGGCCACACACGAGTTGCAGGATTTACCTGAAGGTCCTGCCACAACTGCACAACCTGGAGCTTCTTTGAGCACACTGGCAGGAACAAACAAATATGTTACAATTATCTTTAAAAGTTTATGAGAGAAATTCCTGTAGGCCAACTCTGAAAGAGGAAAAAATTATAGCAGAGCATGGGAAGCAGGGGAGCTGCACACTTTACAAAAGCAGTTTTAGAAGAGCACCCAAACAGAACTGCAGAGAGTCGTTGCTGCATCCCACACATCACTCAGTGCAATTATTATCATCTGAAAATAAGTTCATTATCAGTGGTTGTTGACACTTTGACTGCAACGTGCTCCATATATGGTACATGCAATCATCTAACCTAACCTAACGTAATGAAAGTACAAACAAATATGATTATAAATTTTTCAGTTTTCATAAAATGTGTTCATTACTCGAATAAGCTAGTTGGGATTAGGGGAAAAATGAATAGGATAACCAAATTTGTGGCAGTAAAATCCATCAATTTCAAACTCACAGCGGAAATTTGAAAATTTTTGTTGACATGAAATATTTCCTGCCTGGAGAATCGCAGTCAAAGTGATAATCACAGTTGGTCTGATAGTTATTAAGAATAAAAGTTAAATAAAAATTAAATTAACAATATGATAAAAATAAAATAACTAATGGTGCATGTGATACAACCCTCCTAAGAATTGATAAAGTAACAACAATAGCAATGAGTGTAAATGTATTTACACTATTAATATAGAATAATGATTACAAAATCAAAAATATTTAATAAAAATGAATTCATAGATTTTCAAGTTTGTAGATAGTCATAAGAAATTCTGAAAGTGCTCCAACAATTTTGTTCTGAGATTGCTCTGGAAAAGGGCCTCCTCCAAGCAGATTTTTAACTGTAATTGGCTATATCATTCTACAGCACAATTATGACAATTAAGCCAAAGGTGTTCAGTAGAACCTGCAGGAGCACATTCACAGATCATCTTAATCAGAACAGAAGAAGTGTGACTTTACACCTGCATGGACAACATGCAGTCAAACCAGGAAGGAGTAGATGGCTTGAGACTTATTGACACCCCAGGACCCTCTCCCTACTCTATCTTCAAATTGGATTTCCCTTTTCAGTTGTTCTGGCTTTGTTCAGCCGTGTGGCAATCAAGTGGGATTGAAACACATCATGGGTCACCCTCAAGATTTCTTCCCTAGAATCGGTCTCATGAGTGCAGTAGAAGCGAGTGGGCTTCCATGGCTGTCTGGTCAGCAGCTTCATTTACTGTCATACCTATTTGGCCTGGGACAAATTACAGTTTAAGATGATGGATAGATACAAGGTTAATAATTTACCAGGGATACTATAAACAAGAAGGATATGGGTATTTACTTTAGTGGTGCTGATCAGAGATAATGAGTTTGGTGGAGATGTGAGTCTAAGAAATTTTTTATGCTGATCATAGTTCTGAATAATTCAGGTTGAGGCCTTACTAATTATGAAAAGCCCACATTCTATTACTTAGATGGAGGGGCAAAGCTAGCAGTTTAAAGAAACTCCTTTTTAGAGAACCATTACTGCTGCAGAAACAGAATGAGAGGGGTTCTACCATGAGGGACTCGTTTGTGAAGATGGGAATACAGCCACCACAGTTTGTTGCTCTGCAGTCAGTAAAGGCTTGGATGAATAAAGAAGGTAGAATAATTGATATTGACACAAGCAAGAAATTATTCAGAACATGTTATTCTACATTGAACCAAGGTGGAAGGGGAGAAATAAGAGATGGTGTATTATTAATGGGAATAAGCAAGTTGAAACTGGTGAGTGAATATTTTGCACTTAAAACAGAAGAAGGCAATTGAGAGGAACAATTATGTTACTTTTCCTGTTTCCAATTGTGTCTGAAGCAGGAACATATTTGGGCAGTTGTTGAAATTTGCAGTAATATCAGTATATTGCAGTAATACCAGTATATAGATCGCTTTGGATGTCGAGTGAGAGGAGAAAAGTTGGTTAGTCTCCAAAGAGATAATAATTGTTGTCTATACACATCCTGTGGTTATACTATTCAATGCTTTTGAATTGGATCTAATTTGGAAAGAGCAGCTAAACCATAAAAAAGCAGCATAGTTTGGTTAATTTAGTATTAATGTCTTTTACAAATGAAGTAACAGCTCTGCATTCGCAATCCAGTGCGTGTGTGTGTGTGCACAAGATTGATTGTAAAAGATCAATGATGAAGATGCACAACGGTCTTCAAGTGTTTTTAAGAGACTGGCCCTGTAGCACCACAGAGATTGGTGTAGTCTTCCTATTTGTAAAATACATAGTTTTGGTTAGGTTAGGTTTATCTTGAGTTTCCACTGCTTGTCTACCTGTGAAGGGAAGCTAGCTAAAGCTGGAGACTGTTGCTGCATGAATGTTCTCACTAAAAGTAAAAAATATCAAATTGCCAGTATATTCACCAGACTGCACTCCATCCTCAACTGGTAGAGTGCTCATCATACTATTTAGCATGAATGGAAGAGAGTACTGTTCCTTACAAGACATCACTGCTCGTCTTCCTTACCAACAAACATTCCCCCTCATAAAAGACCTGAAAATGCCAGTTTGAGAGCTGTAAATACAGCCAACACAGCATCACATCCCAAACTCCTCATCAGTACTGTTTACAAAGAATGCCCATTAGCTAAATGGTGTCAAATACATTACTAAAGTCATAAAAGAGACACAGTAGTACTGATGTAATGGTGATAGCTGAGTGTATGGTTGCTTCTGATTGGGCTGCCTGGTCAGTATTTTCTTTAACCTAAATGAGGGATGCTGTCTGATCCCTTTCAAAGTTGCTGGTCTTCGTGAGAAAAAATCTTGTCAATAGCTGACAAATTGAGTATCAATTAGTTTATTTTTATTGAAGCATAGACAACATAGGAATAGTAAAACCAAGGTGGATAAAAACATTTATCAAGAACACATCTATTTATCTATGTATTTCATATCTATTTATTTGAAGATGTTTTACCCACCTTGGTTTCACTATTATTATGTCAAGTATCAATGTAAAGCATAGCTTTGTCATTAGTACTTCAACTCAATATTTCTCAATTTAGCTACAACTTTCCCTTTCGTAGTTTAAATAGTTTCTGTATTATGTATTTCTTCCCTTTTATTTATTAAATTTTACCTTGACTCACTTCAACAATGTTTCACCTTTATTTAACACTCACAGGTGCACATCACCACAACCATAACAAATATGCCCTGTACCATCCCATTGCTATTTAACTAAATGCAATAATGAGATATTTTTCTAAAAACATATTTATCTCTCAAACACAGACTAAAGAAAAGAATAGGAGATTAACATCTAGCTCTTATGTCTTAATCATACAGGATAAATTTTTCTTAAAGATTTCTAGCATTTACAGGCCTATACCATCCCTTCCACATTGTTCTTACGTAATTCCTACACCTATTACCAGGCAGTCTCAGGACAAACACCAGCATCTCCTCCCCAGTGCACTGCTCCATTAGATGCTGTTCTCGAACCAGGGACAAGCCATGGTACCCCACCAGAAAGTGCTACATAGTTTTCACATCCATGAAAAGACTCAACTGACGTCTATTATCTTTGATCCATAAAAAGACACAACTCTGACGCCTATTATCTTTGCCCTCAAATCTAGTCTCCAGCCAGCCTAATTTTATAGAATTACTTGAAGCCCCAAACAACAATCTGAATTTAAATGTAAGGCTGCAGATCATTTATAGAATTTTAGGTTAATTTTCACTTGAAGACTACCAATGCAGAGATTCAGACAACACTAAGGCATTTTACTTACTTCAGAAGTCAAGAACACAAGTTAATTGAGTTGATCAAGGTAAAGTTTGGTTACATTAACACGTTGGCTGCAATGATATTATTTTCCCAGGGGCAAAATGACCCACCGGTGGCTCATCTTGCAGTCAATGGGTTAAGTTGGGTTCTGATAAGAACGGTTCTTCTACATATAAATATATGAATGCAATTGCAGTGCACATATCTTACAATGCAATCATCATTATCTTATAGTATATCTATTTACAACAGGTTTTATGATTGAATTAGTAATGAACAGGTGCAAATGCACTAAGAAAGTTACATTCAATATGTTCATGCAATGATGGTCCTAATGGAAAAATTAACCAAATGTTTCTTCCTTAATGTCCTCTTTACACGCATCATAAACATAAAGATGCAATGCGTTCCTTTACATCACCTCTTCTTTCTACAGTTCCTATCACACAGCTTGTAGTTTGGAAAATTGCTGTTCAAAACCAATTTGATTTTGATACAAGGGCCAACTTCAGTGGCTGCCTTTATTTGGGCTAAAATAATTCCCTCTAAAAAAATTACACAACGTACACACAAGTGGGTTCTCTTGCACTATTGGCGTCGAACCAGCCTCGTCAATAAAGTTCTCAGAGTATTAGGTACTTCGTGTTATATTCCAACCAAAAGAGTGTGTCATTGAGTAATTAGTTCGTAAAAACGAGATACCCTCACTTTTCGGAGGTCAACACAATCTACAAAAGCCTACCAAACACTACCTATATCTGCCTTTTATTCCATGCTCTGACCAAAAAATTTTTTGTTGCATCAACAACCATCAAATTACATACACTCTTTCATGAAATAAAGGGCCTACCCCAGTCTTCTTCTTTTTCAAGTTGTCACTGGGGCTTCGGAAGCTAGTCCATGTAACCCTACGCCAGAATGGAAGTTGATTTTTCTTTCCTTATCCTCCCC
>VOMN01001998.1:0-22296 GCA_014899125.1 Orchestia grillus
CATTTAATTATAGCAGTTGGTAAGGAAGAAAATAAATTGAGTAGCCCAAATATGAATTCCTAGAAAATAAAAATGTTGCACTTAGAATTTATATTGATAATAAATAAACTTCAATCATAAAAGGTCTCCAAGGATAACAATAGAATTTGCTTTGTAACTATGGAGTCAGTCAGAGATTTTAGAGTTTCAAGAGTCAGGAAGTGTTGGAATTTTTGGCCTTAGTTTTAGTTTTAGTTGGACCTTGCACCATCCAACGTTGCAACCCTGGATTCAATTGTGGCAGTTACATTCTGTGAAAGAATATTGATGGACTAAAGGTGGTACTCATTTAACAACTTTTAACTTCTTGTAAAATTCATTTTAAAATAAGATTTAAAATTCGTAAGTATGGTTGCATTTCACAGATATTACAGTATTTACTCATTTGCATTTTGCAAAAATTTAGTATAAGCGGTAAACATACACATATGTGTGGATGTGTCTTCAGTATTTCAATAGTTCAGGACTTGGAAATTACCTATGCATTGACTGTTGACATGAGGTCTCCACATGCATCTGCCTGTTGGTTTTCTGTATTCACATGTTCAGGAGTTCATTGTTTCAAACCTGTGTTCATATTACTCCTCTTGCCACTTCATCAAATGGTTGCTCAGTTGCCATACTGTTTATTTGGATGTAAACCCTCAAATTATTTACTAGTTGTGTACTTGAATGTAGGAAAAATAATGCTATGGAATTTTTTCCTGTTTTTTTTAGGATTGGCTTAATTTCTCTGTTTTTCAGTATGATGAGAAAAATTTGTTATTGTTTAGTTTTGCTTGAACTTAATTGTTGGTATTCCAATGAAGTTGAAAGTTCTTGTTAGTTCTTCATCTTTTATGTGTTGGTTGGTATTGTTTTCATGTTAACGAGCACTAATTGGGAAACACCCTTATTAGTACTGTAATTTTCAACTCGCTCAAATGTGTAGTGAATCAAGTAGAGGCACCTGTTCTACTTTTGACCCTATGTAACTTAAACTTGAGTGTATTTCAGCCCTTTCAGATTTTTAATGATAACATTCAGTGATGGCTAAATTCAACATTAGATGTATTCTAAATAGGAAATAGGGCCCAAGGTATCAAGTTCCCCTACATATATTTTCATCATTGTGTTTTACGATTTATGAAGCACTTAGTTTGCATACACCACACACAGCACCTGGTCACACCATTGCACATGCTGGAAACAAATCTTGAGATGTTTTGTGTGTGGTTGCAGATGAGCAACTAGAACCATTCTCAGTCTCTGAGAGCCACAAGCAGAGCAACAAATGTGTGAGCAGCAAGTCCTTGCACATCCAAGTGAGCGAGCACCTCGTGCGACCTGAAGAAAAGACAGCTCACAAGGAACGTCCTCTTCCACACATTTGTTCTTCTTCCTCCTCTTCGCCTTCTTCGTGCTCTACGTCCGATACTCCTTCCAAGGCTCCTAAATCCAGCTCTGCAGGTTAGCATGGCTACTTGAAAATTCTTACCTAGTGACATTGATCTTTATTCTAATTTTTTGCCTGTTTTGGAATGAATTCACAGTCACACTTTGATTGTTATGATAACTCTGTTTGCAAATGTTACTCAAAATGACCAAAATACTACCATTGGAATGAATCAAATTTAACTTTTAAATGAATCAAAGGTTTTCAAAACAGTTGTGAAAAACTAGATTTCATAAAAATTGAAGTCAAAACTAAAAAATCAAGATTTTACTTTGTGGAGAATCTTTACAGCTATGATTGTAAAAGATCAACAATCATTTAGATTTGCTATAATTACTTGTGTGAAATGTGTTGCTGTTAACTTATAAGCAGTTTGCATTTTACTGGTACAGTGATGCTCCTATTTAGTAGCTGTGCTCTACGACGGGTTTGGAAATATTCAATGTGCACTATGCTCAATCGGAGCCGTGCCTGCCCATCCCTCCGCTGCTTTCTGTAGTTAGGAGAAAATTCAGTTCAGTGTATCATAACTTCTTTTTGTATTTGTTATGACATATCATTATTGTTTCTAATGAGCAATCATGAATAAAATATTGATAAATGTCAAGTACTTGGACATTGTATTTTGATATCTGTGATGCAATCTACTTCATACACACTGTTCCTAATATCTCTTGAAGTATTAAATTTCCAGGTTAGAACCTTTAAGGATAATTGCAGAATTCCTTCTGAAAAATTCTTTATTTGCCCAAGCGGTTGAGTTGTTCTGCACAAAAAACTTAAAAGTTTGGGTAAATAAATAATTTCACAAGGAATTCTGCAATTAGCCTAAAAACTTCCTAATAGTCTTAGGAATTTAACAAGGAACTTCAACTGGGTTATGGCATATATTTCCTAAACTATTGTAACCCTTACTGGAAGGCATTTCCGAGGGAATAAGCAATCAAAATTTCGGAACTATATGCTACCAAAGTAAATAGAATACAAGTTCACAATAATTGAAAGACATTATTTGGCAGGCAATAGTAGAAAATATTTACTAATTTGTTGCAACCCTGGATGCTCAAGCTCCGTTGTCCATGGATAGTTGAAACATAGACTAGATTTTATCATTTATTTGCCCAAGTTTTTGCATGCTTAAGCAGCAAGCATTCTCAAGACTTGATCTTGATAAGAGGGCTAACATCTGTCGGAGCCTTTATTTCAGCCTCAAAATTCTGTCCAAGAGTCACACATTGTACACACAAAGAGCGAGCACCTCGAAAAAAAAGTACCAATACCACAAAAATTTTGGATTATCTCCTGCACACCCATAAATAGGGACCCGTATGTAATGCTATTTTGCGTGGTTTTGTGGCCGAATGTAATTATATCTGTAAAAATTCGTGAATTCTGTTAAGATATATAATTCATTTTCAATTTCAAAAATGCATAAAGATTGAGCATCAAAATACAGTGTTGTATGTACAGCAAGTAGTGTATTTTAGATTTCTTTTGTTCAGTTTCTACTTCGCTTTTGAGTCTAGAACGAAACTCCAGCAGAATATAAGGGAATAGAATACTTTCTTTTTCTAACTAGTTTACCTTGATTTTGATTCAGTGAATCTAATGTTTTCTTGTCTAAGTTCCTTCATATTCATGAAGAATGTTAAAAAATTGGACCCATCACTAGATTTCCTGTGGCACGGACGAGTTTACTTGTTTTACAGCTCTTACCAACCTCAAATTTTTAATTTTGTCCAGCCAAACTAGCAGGTTTTTGCTTAAAAATAAATCCTTGACACGAGTTTACGCGTCCTTTCTTCACCTCTTTCAGTACAAACAAGATCATTCCCACTTGTACACGTATATCTTGAGCAGATAAATTCGTCTCTATATTGTGCATTTTCGGCAAAAAATTTGAAAGAGCAGGGATTAAACAGAGGCGCACAGAATATCGATGTTACTCACGAAGCCTGGTCTGTGAGTGCAGGTAAATGGAAGCACAGCCACTCAGGTGATGATGAAGGTCGTCTGCCAGAGGGAGTAGCAGCCGGCACTCCATCGAGGCCTAGACACGCCATGCCCATGTCTGAGCGACAGCAAATTGCGCTGCTCATGCAAATGTCGTCGCCTTCCAACAGTAAGTGGAACTTCATGTCTTTGTCTTGCCAGTGTTGCGGTGTTGAGTTTTTGGAGCTCAAAGTCCGCATTGTCACCTCAGTGTTCACTGTTGTTCGACATCGCAAAAAGAAAGAAAGAAAAATCGTTTATTCTGGAATCAGTGACGTATGAAGAATGGTACAAATCAAGTTTTCTATAAGTATGATTACAACGTAAATATTAAATGGAAAGTCAGACTAAAACTTCTTATTGTAATTTTTATGTAATGGCCGATCGTTCAGCAGGAAGTGTTGACATACACAAAAGTTGAATTGTTAACTAAATTGTGGTATGATTTTTATGTTAGGTTGTTGCAAAGATAATGGCCCCTCTATGTTTTGTACTTGGAAATGCTACCTTTACAGAGTATTCTCAGCATATTTTGAGTGAATTTTGTCATACCCGACAATGAATGTGTGCTCTTCAATAATTTTTCAAGTAGTTCTAGGTAGAAAACATTCTTGAAGCATGTAAGCCCTTAATTGTAAACGTATGAAAAACACCTTTGCTTACTTTCTTTTCTTCACGAGTTCAAACTTGGGGGCATAGGGCCTCCCCCCAAACTGCTGCCACTATAGACAGAGGTGACGAGTCCATGAATGATCAGTCAGTACGGTGATGGTTTTCGAAATTCCGTAATGGTGATGAGTGTATTGAAGGTGAAGAGGGTGTTTTCTTGACATTGAACGACTCATAGAAGTCGTTGATCATATTCTGCGTCAACGTGTCTGAGAAATGTCTCACACTCTTCGTGTCATTACTGCGACAGTCTCACGTAATTAGCAGACGATGCCACTGGCGAATCGGCGCCGCCGAAATTCGCTCCATGAAAATGGGCGGCTACGTGTTGCGAGAAGGACATGGTAGAAATTCACAGACTTGGGATATGAGACTACTACATACTCTGTGTTCTCCTGATCTTTCACACACTGACTTGACATTTTTTTGAGCACCTTGACGGATTTCTGCGGGGTAAAACTTCCATGTAAAAACTAGAGGTGCAATATGCTTTCAAAGATTTTGTTGCATCATAGCCAGGAAGTTTTTATTAACGATTGGGAAATAATCCCGTTGATCGATAGCGGAGATGCTTAAAGGCTCATATTTTGACCAATTCAGATTTTTGCTGTTTATTTTTCCATAGTAAACTGTTCTTAAATCGGTCTTCATTTTTGTACCCGTCTAATACATGATCTAAAAAAAGTTGAAAATAACAGTTAGAAATGAGGCTATAAAATAGTAACAAACGCTTGAACCTGTTAGGAATTTCGATTTTCGAATCATAGAAATGCACGTGGAAGAATTCTGGATTTGTTCACCAAATATGCCAAAGGCTATCTATTTTATTTAGTGCATGAATATTAACATATGTACCTAGTTGTCTGGTGTTGATGTTGTGGAGGACATCTACTCCCAGGCTTTTTCTAATTTCCTTCAAAGTAATGTTGCGTTGGTGTTTGCGGGCATTCATCACACCTGTATTTTCGATAATGTTCCAATTTTAATCTTTTCAAATCATTGCTAAGTGCTTAATGGTGTTGGTTGTGAAAGTGCATTTTATTCAATTAGCCCTATCTATTTCTTTGATGATTCATTATTTCTTTATTCAAGTTCAAATTTTTCCTTTAAATTCGTTTATTTTTGAAAGCTATCAATTCACTTGTAGTACTTGCTCTGCATGCAATTTGGCATCAGAAAATTCTGTGTGTGTGTGTAAAGTTCCCATTTGCTCAGGTACTGAAGGTTTATTGGAGTAAGAGTTATAGAATTCGAATCATTGTGTCCCTGTGTTGAATTTTGTCAAATTCAGCTGAAAAAAAGTGCGTTTGGGATAATTTTAAGCTTGGATCGTAACTGGTGTTGTCAATTTGTGATACGAGCAGTAATTTCAGGTGCACTGAGCTCATCCTGTGAACTGCGTAGAAGATATGGTTTCTAATCATCAATATAAAGTGACGTTATTTACTTATTTACAAAATACCTTTGTATTTGAGTTTCAATTTCATTTGAGATTTGCACCGTAGATAGTTTTAAGATAATTTTAATCGTGACAGCACTACCTTGTTCTTTGATTTACACCGCATGTTTTACTGCTTTGGATATTATATTTCTTCCTCCTCAACTCCCAGGGTGCTAATAAAACCGTTTGTTTTGTACAAGATTGACCAGTGTCTTTGTACTTGCCAACCACTGAATATATTTAATTAATGAACACGTGATGCCATTGAAGCCATTTGGAACACGTGTTCGCCTCGAACATCATCATCCACTCTCAGCTTATGGATTCACAACAAACGGTGCTTCGTATGTTTGGCAGCATCGAAGTTGGTGCAGGATTCGTCGAGTCCGTCACCGCGCTGCTACAGCCCTTACTGCGACCAGAGCGACCCAGGCACTCCACAGCAGCAAAGCGTCGTCAGCGGCAGCATGGTGGGGAGCAACAGCGGGTCCCGGGCTGGGGGTGTGGGCAAGAGGAACGAGAGGGGGGAGACGCCCTTGCATGTGGCTGCCATCAGAGGCGACGCCGAGAGGGTGCAGCAGCTCATTGCTCGGGGCTCCGATGTCAACGCTGTCGACTACGCAGGTAAGTTGACAGGCGAATTTTCAGTAGTGCGCATTTACCTGCGGCTTATTACCCTGAGCTGTCGACTATGCAGGTCAGTGGACGGGCGAATTTTCAGTAGTGCGCATTTACCTGTGGCTTATTACCCTGAGCTGTCGACTATGCAGGTCAGGTAACGTATTAAGACTCCACAGGAATATTTCGATGTAGCTAGTTTCTTGTTTAGAGCATAATGCAGCCTTATTTCAAATATACCCAAGGCTACAGCTCGTTTTTTCACAACGCTAAATACAGCTTTAGCGCCACAATAACTTGGGCGTTAAAGGAGTAAGAGATGAGGTCTCCAATTATCTCATTTACCAGCGGCAAATTGCCCAGAGTTGTCGACCATGCAGGTCAGTTGAGAGAAGAGCTCTCCACACGTTTACCACGAAGGGCTCACGCTTTCACTTGATGCCCAGTGATGTGAGCACATTGGGCGGGGATGTCTTGGGTTGTGCCCAGACTGAGGTGATGTACGTCTTTAAATATCATGGAGCTTATCTGAGGGAAGTGTGCGATTTATCAAGATGTTTGGGACGAGAATTTTCACAGGAATGTTAGTGGAGACTGTCGGGCGATTCTTCATTGTTCTTCTCTGCATCTTACGGTGGGAGTTGGAATGGAAAATCTGTCTCCCATTTTAGTAAACACAGAACGTTTATTATGACAACCTTCCAGTTTTAGCTGAACTGAGTTTTAGACATATTTCCAGTACTCTTGAGGTGCGACACAAGTTAGCAGGAGTTTATCAAAAGTAAATGACAGTTTTTAAATGATCAGTTTTTATTGAAAACAAATGGCTCAGATTGAAGAGTTTGATTCATATACAGACGGCTGAGGAGAAATATGTCACTTCAATTTTTTTCTCATATTTCAGCAAACTTAGCAGCCATCGTTTACGAGTTTCATGTGCTATGTAAAACCTTTTATCTTAGCTTGGAGTTTTGAAGGTATGATTTTGCATATCATTGAATCTGCAAATTAGTGAAAAAGCTGCATCGCGCTTCTTGCTGAGTCGCACTGGTTTCAATATTTTAAAATCTTTATATTAATTCTAACATAGTTAACATGCAGTGCATCGTTCGGTTTTCAGTACCTTATAACAATTGACGTGTGAAGGATACGAAGAATGTGTGGTTTAAACTTCCTTTCCCACGAGAAGCACTCCGTGGTTCCGTGAAAATCAGTTTGCTTCTGCCGGGAATCGAACCCTCGCTTCCCAGCTGCTAGCGTAGCACTTTACCTACCAGTGCGCTGAGGCGCAATTATAGTTACAGCTCATTACATCATTCAAGCCGTGAGGCTGAAATTGTAGATCTACAACGGTAAGTTCGTTTTCCTAGTCAAAACATGGAGGAATTCCCTGAGAACGTTGTTTAGAAACACTAATCCAAGATGTGCAACTCATCTCTGAAGTGTATGTACGACTGTTATTGTACAGCCCTCAATGGGAACACGGCGTTTCAACAAAATTCTTCTACCCCATGTTCGTGTGGAGAGACTCGGCCAGAGTGTGCAACTCAACTCCTGGAGTGAATTGTTGGTGATGGTGCAGCCCTCAAGGGGGTGGACATGGCGTTTTGAGCAAAATTTTGCCCCGTGTCCCACGTCGGGAAAGAACCAGAAATGGCCGTCTCGCACCCATGTGTGGTGTCACCGGACATTAGCGTGTGGCCTCGTAACATCAAATTCATTTACATAAGCATTGCATCAGCCACAAATTAGAGAGATAGGCCTCGTGCTTAGCGCGAGTTGTACGGACGTTTCGAGTCCCAGCTGCTTGGGGTCCGAAAGTAAGTTCCATGACTTAAAAGGGATCCTTTTGCGAATTCGAAGATTATGCTCATCAAGTTACAAGTTCATGGATTGCAGTGTGTGTGGGGCTTGTGTTCAAGAACTAAGAAAGATAAGCCTCGCATGCGACCGCGCTGAGCTGGTGGGTCACATTAAGGTGCGGCTCAGGCGTCTGCCAAAGGGCACAGTGAACACGACGTGTGGGTTCAGGACACGCGTCAAGGTGCAGTCTTAAGGATTCATGAGGCGCCAGACGTGCTCGTGCAGTCTAAACATTTGTAATAGCTTTACTTGTGTTTTATATATTGTAATTTTTTCGTCTGGAATGCGAAAACTTGGAAATATTCGTCAAACGCTCAGTACGCTAGGATCTCCTCTCGCCTCTGGTATTGGGGATTGGAGTCGCCTCCTTAACGTACAAACTGAAGAGGGAAGTCTGCGATTTATGCATACGAATAGGAACGTGGGTGTCTTCAAGAGTTGCAGTATGAATTTTATGATTCTTGGGGGATGATTGGAAAATACTTTCTTGCACGTTCGTTAGGTGAAAGGTTACCTCCTTCTTTTCCTTAGTAATGCGATAGTCGACGAATCAAGACTAATTGGGGAAGTAAGGAAGTGCTTCTAGGAAAGATCCCTCTTAAAAAAAGACAGATGATTCGCACTGCTGGGAATTGAGAATAAGGTATTTTTAGTGATGTGCCGATTCCAAAAAAATTACGGATGCCGATTCTTTACTATCTAAAATTTCCATTCGTATGCCACGTTTAAAAATTCGAATTTTTTATCTATTTTTCAAAGATTTGTCTGATATGTGACAATTATCGTGAAGTTTATTTACCCATTATAACATAGAGCTGCCATTTATGATTGATGGAGTTTTAAAATAATTGTAAAATTGAAAGAAAACACGTTTGTTCAGGGGCAGTTTTATTAGAAAATACTACAACGCTGCGAGAGGAGGAAATCTTCAACATCTCAGTATAGACCTTAATACGTGTGCAATGGTAACAATAATTTCACTCAGAGAAAATAAGACCACCATTCACTGTAATGTCATTACTGTAACTCAGACGTAGTCAGCCCGTAACTGACGAAGTAGCGCATGTCCGAGTATGCTCTAAAACAGCCCATTGACCATGTTTGGCACCCAAGCTGGAGGAAACCGTTTTGTCTATAAATTCGTTTGATCAAAAACCAACGTAAAAGGGCTATTCACAAAGTAATTTCCGTTTATTTTTTCTGAATGTGAATGAAGTTGTAGAATTAATTTACAGTACTTTTGAAAGTACACGCTTTACTGTAGTTTATTTTTACACATGGTTTCCAGCTTCATTGAGCCACTTGTCGTAGCGTTGGACGAATTTTGGAAATCTTGTTGACAGGTTTTGTAAATAAGGGGCTGAAGTAATGGGAAACTTCCTGCTAGGCACAGGGTGTCCACGGAAATAGTATCCGCTAATTGTGAATATCAATGGTGATATGTATTTATGATACTACCGTTCGACTGGTCAATTACGAAATATCTCTTCAGGTATTTACCCATTCAATATACAGGTTAATAAACAGCAGATTCTTGATATTTAAAATGAGCGGATACTTTCTTCCTAGCGCTCTGTGTCCGTGTTTTGAGTTTAGTCACGTTCGAGCGCCGCTGTATTGTGTGAAAAGTTTAAAATATCCACGGACCGGTAGAGTCTTAAAAAAAGTGTTTCCCCAAAATAAGTGCGTTGAAGAGTAAAGCGATATTTTGAGCTGATTGTTGACAACATTTGTTACACTTCGTAATAGCTTAGGGTCTTTGAAACGCTGAATCGTGTCTTTGGACCTGCTGGATCGTGTGGGCTCCATGGCGTGCAGCTAGCGTGATGGCCTCGTAACCGAGAGGACCCTGGTTCAAATCTCGGCTCAGTCGTCGAGGCATTTTCACGTAAGCAGAGAGTGCTTCCCTTGGACAAGGAAGTTCAAACCACACGTTCCTCACATCCCT
The DNA here is from genome assembly GCA_014899125.1 of Orchestia grillus. NCBI lineage: Eukaryota > Metazoa > Arthropoda > Malacostraca > Amphipoda > Talitridae > Orchestia > Orchestia grillus. The sequence continues at coordinate 10,006 of VOMN01001998.1, forward strand.
CACCACGCCATTAGTTGTAAGGCACTGAAAACCCAACGGTAAAACGTGTTGGAATTAATAAAGGTTCTTTTTTTCCTTGTCTATTGGCAACTGCTGAGTTGTTGAGACATTTTAGAGAATTTGCGTATAAATAAAAACATCACTGCTATTACTGCTTATCTTCTGTTTTCGTGTTATTGCAAGCGCTCAACCAATATACTTTCACGGCTTGTCATGAAAAAATGAGCTCATCGGATGCCAGGGGCCTAGGAGACTAAAGAATATTGTCGTCCCACGCATCGAGTAGCGATAGATCGGTTCCAGCAAACAACCGCTCTACAGTCGTCCTACTAATATAGCGTTATCAACTAGAGCGAGCGTCTCGTAACACCGAAAATATATGTCTCGTCGAAAGAAAATGAAACGCGTTATTAGAAACACGTGAGAAGATAGAGCCGTTGTTTGCCGGAACCAATCTAGCGCTACATGCGGGGCTTGACTAATGGTTTTCCTACTTGCCTCACCTCCGACTCTGACACACGGTTCAGGTCTTCGCCTAAGATCATCATTTGTGTCGTATACTGCAAATGCGCCCAAGTTATTTAGAATGCGTCAACAGACTTGTGTTATGTTTGCTTAGTTGATTTAAATTTATTAGAGTCTTGTAGTAATGGTAACAGTTTCTTCTAAAATGGCATTACGTTTCCTTGGTTGGCCCGGGCTGTCGTGGCTTCATATTGTCCATATTATTTCCTAAAGATTCAGTATGTCATGATCACTATTATTTCTAAGTATTTTGGTTAATTTATTATTCGAGTCATATATTTTTATTCATTGTTTTTGCCGTATAACATTTCATACCTAGATTTGTTAATTTCACGTCAAAATTAACATACCACGTGAACGCGCTTCTTTGTGTTGGTTCTATAATTTACCCAATGACAAACAAGCGCCCATTTTGAAATTATGATAGTAAAATAATAAGTCAAAATATCTTAATCTCGTTGTATTCCGTTTCTTATGTAATTATTTGCTGCATGTAAAAAACAATCTGAACTGTGCCCAAGAACGAACTGCTCGCCATTTTGTTTTCACATTCTTGCTGTCTCGGCTTTTCAGTGATTCAGCAGAGGGGCCATTGCGCTCGTGTTGACTCTGTTCGACTTGCATAAACTTTATTTTCCTACTCTCGCTAGCGTAGGTTTTGTATAGGATATTTTTACTGTGCTTCCTTTTCTAGCCTAATGTCGTAATTGAGATTCCATACTGACGTGGGTAGTAGTTTATCGTGTTATGAAGGAAAACCGTCGAGAATTATTGTGTGAGGTTAAAAAAGACAGAGTGGCAAGAGATAAAGCAAAACTCTCTGAAACTGTATTAAACTCTCGTTAGGCCTCGTTCGTGGTACGCATTCGTATATAGTGTTGGACACAAAATACTGTTTGTGGTGAGTGTTTAATTTCTTACTAGAAAAGTGTATGTTTATTTACGTGTTCCGATCGATGTAAATTTTGCCCAGCTGTTCAACAATTTTTCTTTGTCAGTGGAATCATCAGTGCGCTCGTTGTTGTGCCTTATGTATGAATAAATAACTCGGTTATGTTGAATTGTAAATTTGTTAGATGTTTTGTGTGATATGGTCATTATTTTTATATAACGTAGTAAGTGGAAATTGGATTTACGCAGTGATTGGCTTGTGTGCCTTGCATACAATAATAGCAGCTTGGCACACGCTTAAACTGCTTATTTTGTAGTTATGTCATGCCATAAAGAAATTAATATTTTAACATATTCAGATGATTTATAAAGTATCTTTGGTAATTAAAAATTATTGATTTCCGTATTTCAAGAGCTATGTCTGATGTTTTCACTTAATAAAAATTCTACTCTATTGAGTCCTGACTAGCATTATTTGGAATTAGTCATGTACTATTTAGATAAGATGTCAATGATACAAGAGACTCGAGCTCTAACAATTTAGGCTTCATTGCTTAGAGAGAATGAAGCAATTATTTTTCTCCTAGCAATGATTGTGAAGTTTCTAACAATTTATATCTCCAATTTATTTATACTATTCAATACTCTAGACAATATCCTCATATAGTCATCAAAGATTCTTTGTTTTCATGTGAAACAATTATTTAATTTTATATATACATGCATTTTCTATTGTTCCAAATTAATCAATACAGAAAGCAATGGCATTTTGCCAGTTATTTAGAGCTGAATCTGACCATTAAAGAGCAAAAATTAAGCTACCTTGTCAGTATCCTACCTACCATCTTTGATGAACTGGCCATTTCTTAGATTGAGGACAATTTTATTAGATTTTTATTCCAATTTTAAAATTTAGTTTTTCCCAAATCGAGTATATATTATCTCATGGAGCTATTTGGGCTATTTTTAAAGATTTTTATATTATGCAAATGCTTCTAACTATTTAATATTGTTGTAGTATATTTGATTATTGTGTAGGTCTTAATTAAGGCTATGAAATAGTATATTAGCATAAAATTTAGCTTTTAACCACAGTTACAAAAAAATATTGTCCCAAGTTGCCCTGCTATATGGGATAGTTTGGGACACATGCAAAAAGTTTTATAAACATTATGTAAAATTATTTTTTAATTTAGGAAATTTTCTCTAGAGTAGCAGGGTGTCACAGTGGTGTACAAAATTGATTATTAAATTTATGGAGAAGTTTTTCATCCATTTTTTTTTCTAAGTCTGAATTCAGAAGTAGTTTAAATAACAAGTATTTGAGAGTGGTATGTGACATTAATATCTGGTTTTCTGCTTGGTAGAAGTCTGTCTAATGCAGTTGATGTATTGGCTAGAGTTTATTGAAAATACACCTTGAACAGAATTTAACACATTGACTGTGATATGACCCACCAGTGGGTCATTTTGCCCCTAGGAAAATGGCATCATCACAACCAATGTGTCTTAAGTGTATAAGTCATAGTTAGTGATGTACTGGTTTCAAAATTTTGCCTATGCCAATACTTATTTTTCACCAATTCATTGCCAATGCACATTCTTTATCATTGTAGAATCACCTCAGGGGGGGGGAAAAGAAAGGCAGTAGGTTTAGGTCAGTTAGGCTCGTCTATCCTATGCTATGAGGATGGACTACTGCACTGTAAGGTTACCTCTGTAATAGATAGGATAGGCCTTTGGGCTTTCATGCCCACTTGGCTTCTTTTAATTTAGACATTTTGTATGCTATCTTTTTTGTCATTTCTTTCTCTTCCTTCTTAATTTGCTGTTACTATGTGCTGGGAATCTGGTGTGGCAACACAACTGTCATAGAGTGCACGTTATGGTCAGTCTATACTTGATAGTCCCTCCTTAACTTTCTTTGAATCATATTTCATGTGGATAGAGCAGTACTTGCATAGTATTTCAATCAAACTAACAAATAATCTAATCTAATCTATTATTATGATACTCAGTGGCTTACCACATATGATAAATAAAAAAATAAAATGAGTATATGATGCTTGAAACTTTTTCACAGTAGGTTTCTGCCCCTGATAAATAAAATTCTATCCAGTGGGTTTAACATCAAAACTGTAGAATAAGTGTGATGCTCTGTTAAGTACACATAGATATGGTAATTTTCGGGCATCTTGAAAGATCACGAGAAATGGTAGACATGAAAATTATTCCATTAGCACCATTTTTGCATCAGGTAACATGCATACTAACTTTTGCATTTGTATTTTGTTATAATAGAATAAAAATTATATTGTCTTGAAGTTCTGCCAAGATCATCCAGTTTGCATTGTAGATTTTCAAACTGCCTAAATTGTAGAACACAAATGAGAATACTTATAAAGTTTTTTATAAGTACCTGTACTTCATTTATTTATGGGCATCTGAAAGTGCTAGACATATCACATCATAATGGTGGGTTAACTATGTGGTGCTTTAAATATATTCTATATCTTCCTGTCATCACTGTCTTGGAAGTGATGATGAGCATTGAAGGTCTGTAAGTGGGCATAACTTTTTACTATTTAAAACCCAGGTAATGGCTTAGGCTTTATAGCCAAATTGACAAAGTCTAACGTTTAAGTAAAATATTTTTAAAAAGAAATCTGTATAAATTTTCATGAAGTGTTAACCAGACATAAAGTTTGACTTTATCACTCTATGCTGTGAAATAGAAAACATTACAGCATTTTTTCTTTGTAGTATGCTCTTGGACTGCAGGGTCTTTATTGTTTATTGGGCTTGCTCATTGTTAATATCTTATAAAATAAGTGTTAGCTGATTGAATGCTGAATAACAAACAACTAACAGCAGATACATTTCATGTGCAGGCTGGACCGCTCTACACGAAGCTTGCAATCGAGGCTTTGTTTCGGTTGCAGTTGAGCTGATAAATGCTGGTGCTTCTGTCAATGCTAAAGGTCTTGACAATGAGACTCCTCTGCATGATGCCTGTGTCAACAATCATTTCAAGGTACACTTTTCTGCATCATTGTGCACTTTGATGTTGCCTGGCAATAGTTGGTAGCTTCTGTGAAGGAACACAATAGTCAAATTTTTTATTATGTATTTCCTTCTCTTAGTACTTTCAGTCAGTATAGCTTTGATGGACAAGGAAGAATTTGTTTAACAAGGTTAAATGATTTATTGCTTTGCATTCAGGATCACTACATATTGATGCTGGCACTCAGATTCTAGAGGCATTTTCTTTTCTCTGATTATGAAAAAAAACATTAAGGTTTTGTGGAAGCATCTAAAAGCCATGTGTAAGTGCTGGTATTTATACTAATAATAGAAATTCAAAAGAATAAGTTTAATTCCTCCTTGAAATTTTACTGTAACTTCTAAATAACTTGAGTCTTTAAGTGTAAAGCTAGTATGGAAAATTTTAAGTTGGAATTTAGAAAAAGAATAGAAAAATAACTTACAATTGAAGTGGAAGTATATCTTGTTCATTCATGTAGTATGACGCATGATCATTCCACCATTTTATTTCAAGGGACAGTGGAATGACAAGGACCTGGCTTCACTGCCTGGTCCTTTAACATTGAACACTTTTGGAAAAAAAGTTTATTCAGTTGTTGCTAAATTTAGAACTGCTAAAGATACAGAAATCTATGAAATTAATGCAGGTAAAATGCAAGCTGTACATATTTCAATATAATGGTAGATCAATTGGGTGTTAATAATTATTTAAATTTTGCAACTTTTTTGTGTAGACAGGCACTTTAATCAATATTATTTGCTGTACCATACTAGAGAATAATTAATTGTAGTCCACTATCCATGATTGTATCTATAAAATAAAGGTATCTATTTTCTTGTGGAATTATGCATATTTAAAATATGAACTAAAAATAGCATCACTTATAGTCTTGGTAAGCATATATTTGTCACTGTTATTTTCACTTAGTAGTAGACTGGAACAACTCATAGATGTCCTCTTCCACAGATTGAAAAATGTAATTTACTCTTTTCAGCTTGTAGAGCTACTGTTGGATAGTGGAGCTAGCACATCCATTGTTAACAGAAGAGGCCAAACTCCTGCTGACGTTTGTAGATCTCCCATCATTTTGGCTCTTCTGCAGAAGTCTGCACGTGACACATCAGGTATGTGCAATTCTCTTCCACCCAGACTGTTCTGTTTTTCAAGTGTGCAGTGTGAACGCATCTTATGTTTATGGTGTAAATAATTTATGTTCTTTTGACCATATTGATGAGACCTTTGGACGACCTACCTGTTTTCTGAACTGGCCCTCGGACATTTTTAAATTTTGAGACAAATATTATACAAGAAGTCTTTTTAGATGAATCAAATCAAATTTGCAAACAATTTCTCCTCACGTGGAGAACGGGTGGTTGAGGGTTCACAGTTCCAAATAGTAAATAAAAAATACTGACAAGACGAGTGCAGCTAATTTCAAGAATTATATTGCATGTAGTTGCACTTTATGTGGTCTGCTTATTCTCACAATTGACATGTGTAGTAGATTTGAAAAATATGACTCATACATTCCTTACAATAGTCTCACACAATGAAGGTATGTATTTGGAGAAATTGGCTAAATTGGTACGGTAGAGAATTGACTAGAGCACTTACGGAGTTCAACTCCACTAGACCCGCTTAAATTCCAGAAGCTAAGCTGACGTTGAATGTTGCTCATGTGTGTACTATTTTTGAAGGTTTTCTGGTGTTTAAATTTGTCTGAAAATTAGAAAATGGTCTGGCATTCGATTTGATTAAATTTGCAATGATTTCTGTGCCAAATTGTCTTTGAAAACTGGTGAATGTAGCAAGTGTAACAGAATGTTTTATGTGCTTTTAAAAAACTTTCACTCAGCAACATTTTTTTAACTAAGTGTACTCAAATGTAGAGTTTATTGTAGCTTCTTTTTTTTTCATGACTTCATCCATCTCTACGATTTGGTCAAAAGGTTAAGAGTTTCAGATAAAACTATCAGCTTCCCTAATAATAGCTGTGGAGTTGAATTTTTGTAACCACAGTGTACTGTGCATCTTGAGTTTGATCATTAAGTCTGGATGTAAGATACATGGTACTCTACAGAGGTACTCGACAACAACATCTGCGGGATGTCTCGACGCGCTCAGCCGTGCAACTCGGGTAAGAGCCTCGACTCCCCGAGGATGGGACTGAAGTCTGAGAAGGACATCAGCAAGTCTGGGGAGCGAAATTGCTCTAGCGTCACTTCCTCGCAAGCGTTTGTGTCGTCAAGCTCCACAACCTCTTCCTTTTGTGAGTAGCGACTCGCTTGACGACACTGCGTTGTTGGGCCTACTGCTAGTAACTCTTGTGAATTTCTTGTCAATTAATCTCTTATGATGCCCGTCAAATTTGGGCCTACTAATGACAGCAGTGAAATTTGTGTCTAATGCTAGTAAAGAATGATGTGTGAAATGTATTTGTATCTATTAGCCATGTAACGAAATTACAGTAATCAGCAAAATTTGAACCAATTACTAGCGATTATAGTAGACTTTATGCAATTTACTATTATGCTTATTTTGTTAAATGGATGGTGGTGGTGGTGATAGGTACCTACATTTTCTCATTTTGTCATACAGTCAACAGAGCAACAAAACGTTCAACCTCTGCTACTCCGACAGTGTGTGCTAGCCCTTAGCCTCCCAAAACTTTGATACTAAAGATAAAATAATTTTTGAGAAAAAAGTTATAAATGTCCTAAAATATATTTCAGATTGCCTTAAAGTGTCATTTTCTAGTGGCGCAATTATTTTTTAGTTTCAGTACTATGATTTGACGCTACCTAACAAGGTTTGCTGATCTATGAAATAAGATGCAATGCCAATATGAAATGCTCTCATGCAATATTTGGTGAATAAAACTTTAAACTTGGTTAATCAGTAAATGAATGACACTTTGAAGAGAAAGTTTTCACTTTTTCCTCGTAATTTAGTATATAAGAGTCAAAATAAATGTCACTTGGCACTAACTGATTGGAGAATGACAAAAAGTGGTCAATGATTTTTGTATCATTGAATAGAGTTTTGCAAATGCTACTGACTACTTGAGTCTATGCTATTTAATCAAACTTCTCACTCTAGCAGTTAAATTACTCTAAATTGTTACATTTTACCCCAAAGTGGAAGAACTGAGCAGCTCGGTCCTGAGGTTATTGTCGACCTGCTCAATCATTGGAAGATGTCTCTTCATTTTTGTATTTGATTGTAGCTTCTTTGTCACCATAAACTTTAGTTTGTCCCTGGTTCATTTATTGTAGTGTTTCAAATCATTTAAATGCTCGAATGCATTGGGATTTTTATATATTGTAGTGACTCAACCTTTAATGGAACAGTGAATGCAAAGATTTCTGTGTCTTATTACACTACTGCTGAATATCTGTCTGAAGGTAGCCACCATGATGTAAATAGTTTAGATTTCATAGTCATTTCACGAGCTGATATTGATTTAAAAATTAATCATGGCTTAAGGATAGGAATTAAATAGCAATGCCTAAGTAATTCGAAATATTTTGCTCCTCAGCGTCGAACTACAACAGTAACAGCTTTGGTCGGCCGTCATCCCCTCGTGTAGCCATGCGCATCACGGCTTCTGGCCAGACCAGGACGCCCGACAAAAGAAACTCGACCGAGAAGTGAGTTTTGCATCCCTTACTTGCTTGCAAACACGCATTTGCCCAAATACTTGCTTGGACTCGGGAGTGACTACAACTCTATTTCGCATTGTTTTATTTAGTACCATGACCAGTTCATTTCTTGTAGATCTCTTTATTGTCAGAAGAATTCAGGAGTCCATTGCGAAAGAACGGGTCACCAAAGCGCTATTTTTATTAAAAGCTATGAAGATCTTTGAATTAGTATTGTACAAAAATAAAATAAAGTGGTTTTAGTACGCTACTAACATGTCAGTTCTTCGTTTTCAAAACACCTGCCAAAGAATGCGGCTTTCTAAGCTCATTATTTTCGTGCCTCAATACTGATCTAAGCTCGTTAATCGATATGCTTAAGTTAATGAACAGTATTTTCAGGAACTTTGAAGGCCGTGGAGCGTGCGACGACCCCTACGAGTTCAAGTGCACCAAAGATGAAAGTAGGACACACGCCAACAAAGAGGTGGAAGGCTCCTCAGGACAGTCCCATCTGGAGGGAAAGAACGACATGGCCAGAGAGGAAGGAGCTGAGAAACGAGCTCATGAAGAGGACGAGGATGAGACTGGCAAGAAGCGCAAAAGGAAAGACGATGCTAGAGATCAATCCTCAACACCACAGACCAAAAATCCTGTCAAAGGTAGTCATCAGTCTGTGTGTAATTACTAGCTTTGAGCACGCGAATGTATGATTTTTATATTTAGGTGGCCAGAAAGGGGGAAGAAATGGGTTCATTAATTTGAATAAAAGAAACTGGTGTGAAGTTGCCTGCTCTTCCCAAGTTTCTTTTAAATTATTTAAATCTCCAATGCCATTTCAGTTTGCTGGAAATTTTTATTGGGAGGAAACACTTAGAGCCTGGGGAAACACTGAAACCTTTAAACACTTGAATCCTGTTTTTTTTTCTCTTGTAAATGGTAGCAAATGAGTGATAGAAATACTAATCGTCTAAAACGCTGATGAACAGGTAGACTATAAAGACATGACGATCCATTTGATTGGCTCGATGGGACCATTTAATGTGAAATTCGGTGTGATAATATTGTTTCATGTTCTTTTTAAGGCGACAAAGGCAACAAGCTCACAGGACGAGGGTCTTGTTCACTCAGCAACGCCAGCAGCTCCTCCAATTTCAACAGGAGCGGAGGTGCAGCCTCTAATTCTGCTCTTGCTTCTAGTGGTGGAGCTTCCCCTTGGGGCTCTGGGACTCAAGGGTCTCCGCTTGATGCAAATAGAAAAAGCCCGCAGTCAACGTCTAACAGCCCTAAAGCCTGTATCAAAGTTGGTGAGTTACTGTCTTGGAAATGTGTGGTGTACGGTCACTGTGGTTACTACCCGAAATTTTTCATGCAATGTTCTAGTTTTTCTAGGAAGGTTGTTGAAAATGCAATTTTTCGGGTCAATTTTGAGTGAATTGAAGGACAGATAGCTGACGGAGGTCTCGTGGTAAATGTCTATTTATGTCTTGCTCTTCTGATGGAAATGTAATATAAACTACTATAGTCTATGATGTGGATTAATTTATTTCTAAGTTATATTTGACACCATAAATACTAGGGCGATGGTGCAAAGAGATTCAAAAGTCACCTAGAAGTGAAATAAGTGTAAAACTAATAAGCAATTGTTTAAAATTAAATATAATTTAACACATGCTTATTGATTTTTTTCGTTGAGTCAACCTCTATGAATGAAGTCAACTATTATTTTTGAATTATGTTTACGTATGTATGCGATGAATTGTTCGAGAGAGCTTAAATTTCCAGTTTTATTCTTATAAGATACTATCGATGCGTAATTGTTTCTTTCAAATATATACGACACTTAATAAAATAATAATTCATTCAATTTTTACTAATTTTCTCAGAAAAATACGACGAAACGGTAGATGAAGACAGTTCTCGCTCTGATGCATTGAACACCTACAATAGTGGGAACTCGAATACCAGTAGCCCGAAGGTGCCTCCTCTGAAAATCGTGCTATCGTCATGCAGCAACAACAGCAGCTCCAATAACGGATCTAACGGTGGTGGCAGCCACAGCACCGGCTCCAGTTCTGGCATCGAGCAGGAATTTGTGGGTCAGCAAGGTAGCAGTGGTGGCAAAGCTGGAGTCAGCGCCGGCAGTGGCAGGCACTTGCCGTACGTGGTGGCCTCCACTGCCTCTGGCAGCAGCAGCAGCCAAGACAACGGCAACGGCAGCAGTTGTGTAAAAGACGAGAGCTGTGGCAGCGCCTCTCAAAACAGCAGCGGGGGAGTAGGGAGCGGCTCTGGCAGTGCGTCTAATCAAGAGTCTAAAGACACTTTGTCGCTTTGTGTCAAGGTGAGATAGCACGAAAATATTTTATCCGATGTCAGCGTGTTGGGAGAAGGTTATTCTTCTGAATATCTTTCGTTATTTAAACTGGATTAAAGATTTTGTTTTAATATCTTGTAATAATTGTCCATAATAATGGTCTCTGACATAGTTGTGAAATTTCAGCTTTTCAAAATTACTATGAATACTCTATAACGACCACACTATTTTTTGGGGAATAAGGTTGTTTTTTGCTTTTTACAGGAACTAACTGCAGCTTTACATGGGAGCTCGTTTTAGCTTGCGTTTTGTTTTTACTAAGAACTAGCTGGAACATTATGAAAGCGGAAAGTAAAATCGTTTTGATATGAAACGATTTAGTCACTTCTTTTTAAAAAGAAGTGTACCTATATTTTTTTGGTTATTAACGAGTTAACTGTATAAACGATTTGTCAAGTATTACTACCAGTGTTGCTAATTAACCGGGCTTATATTACCAATCAAATTAGGTGAAGCGAGTATAAATCCTGTTGAGTAGCCTATCTTTTTTGTTGTAAATTAACTGATATCGTTTTTGTACTAGGTTTGTTCTTGAAGAACGTTATATAATTGTCTTGTATAGTTGTTTAGTGTTCACTTATTGAAATTTTTTCCACGTGTTGCTGTCAATTACTCGAAAATTAGAGCTGTACTTTTTAACTCTAGACTTTTACTGGTGCACTGCATTCCGATGTGCAGAACGCTTGGGCGGTGAAGGATATGTCAGGTTGTCAGCAATTATGTAGTTGCTCTAACTACGCATAGCTCAAAAATGAAGCAATATTTCTTGTGTCAATAGAACATCGTAGTGTACGCCACACCCGATCAATAAGTGGATGGTGATGAATTGATGGTGTTTATGTTGGCTGCAGGAGGAGCCCCTCAGTCCGGGGGGCGGCTGTGGGGAGAAAAGTGCCACGCGCATCACGCGCTCCCAGCGCAGCAACGCTGACGACGGGGCTACCAGCTCGTCAGGTGAGGCACCAACCGATTTATCTTCGAAGGTGAAATTCCAAATTACGGATTTGGAAGGTGAAAACTTTTTAAATCACAGAAGTGGTATAAAAAATATATTGTATTAAGAAAATAGTTCCTATTTTTCTGGAAAGAGAAAAAGTGTCACCTGGTTGCTTCTTAATCCGACGGGTGTGTTTCAGGCACGGCTGCCTGTCGAGTGGCAGGCAGGTGCAAGTGTTGTGAATTTGAACAAGTTTTTTCTCAAGAAATATCGATTCGCTAAAATTTTAGGATCTCCCGTAAATTTCAGCTTTGCGATAATACCACTGGACCGACCGGGGCCCGAATGCTCATGGCATTTCCTCCACTGTGTTCATATCTTTGGCCGCATTAGCAAGGACTGGAAGAATTTCCCGCCTGGGTGAGAGGGAGGATAGTCCAGATGACACTCGTTCTCGTGATAGGAAAATAGGAATTATTGTGTGTATAGTATGATTTTTCTATTCGATTCAGAGTGTCAATTAAATTGTTGCTTCTGCCGAGCGACAGTTTGAGCAAAACGAGTGGCTGTGGTAGAGGAGGAGCTTTCTCCTGACATACGTGCCAGAGATCAATAAAGGTACAAACGCTATTTAAGGCTAGTAGTCTGATAGGATGGAGAGGATCCTAGCAGGACAAGTCGTCTATATAAGATCAAGCCTCTATTAGATGAATTAGTAACCCAATTTTAGGACGTCTACAAGCCTGGAATAGACCTTATATTAGACGGAAGTACTGTCCCTTTCAGCGGAAGGCTGATTTTTAGGCAGTAAATATTTGGGAAGGCCCATAAATATGGCATGAAAATTTAGATTCTGTGCTTCAGAAACTTATACGTG
>VOMN01002000.1:0-21120 GCA_014899125.1 Orchestia grillus
TTGTGGCACTGGAGGGTCGTGGCGTTGGAGTTTTGCGGCTCAGTTGCTTTTGTGTAGTTTATTTTGATGTTGTAGAGTAGTGGTGCTGGAGTAGAGTGGGGGAATAACTCATTAAGTACTGGTGTAACTGGTGGCAGATTGACTGGAGTAGGTAGTGGCAGATTAACTGGTGTAGGTAGTGGCAGATTAACTGGTGAAGGTAGTGGCAGATTAACTGGTGTAGNGTAGTGGCAGATTGACAAATCGTCATACAAACATTGTGCTTCATACTGATAAACCACTCACGAGGTATTAAAAATTAACTGTCATTCACAGTATTGGGAAGAAGAAACTGCAACATTTACTCTTAGGACTGACTCACATAACTGTGTCTCTTATTCATTGAGTGATGCACGGGTGTTGAACATGAACTTTGCAGGATCATTTTTTTTGCACAGTCTTTTTTATCTTTATTTCTGGGGAAAGAAGATCAAACTTTACGTTCCAGTGACTGAAGGACATTGAGACCTGGTTGTATTATAGCTCAGTTTGATATGAATGAAGTTTCTGAGTTTCCAGTGTTATCATTAACGAAGCATCATGGCCTCTTGCTCGAATGACTTGCAGATTTGAGTTCAGTTGATTCACGTTCACTCATTCATGCTCACTCATTCATGCTTACTCATTCATGTTCACTCATTCGTGCTCACTCATTCGTGCTCACTCATTCGTGTTCACTCATTCATGCTCACTCATTCATGTTCACTCATTCATGCTCACTTATTCATGCTCACTCATTCATGCTCACTCATTCATGCTCACTCATTCATATTCACTAATTCATGCTCACTCATTCATGCTCACTATGGGTGGGGTTTGATTCTTAGATTTGCCTTCACTGAAATCCACATCCATACTCCATGTACCTCCACCAACTCCATTACCCAGATACAGACTCCATACACAGTACCTCTACCAACTCCATTACCCAGATCCAAACACCACGTCCATTTAAAAGCTACCCCGCGTCATGTCCCCATTTCGGTGATGGCTGAACTTATCGAAAATCGTAATTAGAAGTTTCAGCGAGGTTTACTTTTGCGGCTGTAATTTTACTGTTAAAAACCTGATTGAAAGCGAGCGGCGTATGGGGCCTATTTCGAAATAAACGGTCCTATATTTCTTTTATTTTCGTCGTTAAGGCTACCAGGATGGCTGCTCTATAATGGCACAACAAATGTGAGCCCAGCGCTGTCCTATAGCGCTCCTCAGCCAGCTGGAGACTGAAGCGCTCACTGATGGAGTCTTGGTTGGGCCTCAGCCGCTTGTTTGTGTGCTTCTGGGTGCGTGTGTCTCTGTGTGTTTGTGTCTGTTTTTTGTGTTGTACAAAAACACACATTTCGAATTCTTGAGAGCAAAAATGTTTCATGAACATGAGTCAGAATGTTTGTAAAACGTGAGCACCACACATATTCGTACATCAAGGACTGGTTGTGTACTGCACGAAGTCTGGCTGTGTAATGCATGAGGACTGCCTGTGTACTGCACCAGGACTGCCTGTGTACTGTGCGAGGACTGCCTGTGTACTGTGCGAGGACTGCCTCCACATTATGAAGGGAGCGTCCGTGGCAGCTGTGGAGGCGAGAGCCAGCAAAGAAGCTTTCAATCGGCATGTAATGCTTATATTTTTAGTCATGCCTTGTTTTGAGCGAGACATTCATGGCGAGACATTCATTTCGAGACATTCATGGCGAGACATACGTGGCGAGACATACACGGCGAGACAGTCATTGCAACACACATGTACATTTTCCTTCATAAGTCGCACCTGCGAGGCCAGCTAGCACCTGTCATCGATTGTCTGCCAAGACCCTCCCTCCCTCCCTCCTTCTCTTTCTCTCTTTTTATGTCTCTCTCTTAATTTTTAATTGCCTCAGAGTTTTCATCGCCATCTGAGTGCTCGTGCTGCTCNACGTCAGGCACAGCGAGTTTCTTGCTCGTACGTCAGGCACAGCGAGTTTATTGCTCGTACGTCAGGCACAGCGAGTTTGTTGAACGTACGTCAGGCACAACAAGCTCGCTGCACGGGACCACCTACATATTTGCTATCGAATTTAATTCAAATAATTTACGGGGTGTTTGTGTGGTGGTATCTCTGACATATATGTTCCTAATAAAACTATAAACTATTTTTTATAATTCAGAGTAATTTTTGCGGGAAGATCAGTTGGGTCTGTTTTTCTCTAAGTTTCATATATTGTCGATAAGCGTATGGTTCAAGTCATCATCCGCACAGAGTGCTAGATCGATTTCAGCTAACAAAACTGCTCTACAGTAGTCCCCGGCACAGAGCGCAAGATCGGTTCCAGCAAGCAACAGTTTTATCTTCTTATTTGCTTTCTATGACTAAAATATTTTCTGGGTTTTTAGGTGTTCATCCTCGTAGTTGATGCTTTATGAGGGGACTTCTTTAGAGTGGTTGTTTGTTGGAACCGATTTACCGTTCTTGGTGGGGGACGACTGTAAAGCGGTTGTTTGCTGGAACCGATCTAGCACTCTAAGGTGAAGAACCACTGTATTTGTTATTATTAAAATCCTGCCTGCATTCTTATAAATTCCTAAAGGAGAATCGTGGAAAATTATGGCAATTCTGTACCACTGGGTGTTACCCAGGTTCCACTGAGTGTTACTCTTGCTCCACTGGGTGTTACTCGTGCTCCCCTGGGTGTTACTCGTGCTCCACTGAGTGTTACTGTTCCAAAAATATGAATAATCATGATTTTCTTAAACAGTAGGGGAAATTCCGTTTTTTCTCGCCTGGTTAAGAGTCCCTGTTACCGGAGCAAGGAGGGGAGAGGGACATGAGCTCCTCCCGTCCCTCTGAGGAACGCCCGCTTAGCGCAAGTCTTTGGGACTTGGTGCTGGTACCGCAGGACTGCTATTTTTGGGGCATTGTACCTCGAGACAAGGGCAAGTTACATTAATACAAGAGGCCTAAAATATTTAGTACCCAGACTGGATCTTCATGTGCTATTCGTATCAGTGAGTCACAGCTGAAAAGCGTACAGACTAAATTCAGCGATACCTGAAGTACATCGTCGGCTGAAGGCATTTTCGTCATGCTGTTATCTTAGAACTACACCGGTATCACCTGCACAGTAAGTAAGGAATTTATCAGAGGCTTGGTTTGGAAGTACTGAGAAATGACAAAATTTCACTTCATCAAGCAGTCACAAAGACACCACCGAGAACGTCTCCATGTGTCCGAAATGAATACGGGACGAAATTTTGCATCGTCGAGCCGCCACCTCTGGAGCCACTCGTGGGTCGCTGGCATCACGAGTCCCGAAGAAACCATCCAAGTCTCTAATTAAAAAAAGGACGAAGCGTCAGAAGTATCATCAAAGTTGCCGTTATGCTGAAGACGGTGCAGACACTATACAGAGTCTGCATTGCCACTGAAGAAGGTGGAGACACTACACAGTGACTGCATTGCCACTGAAGAAGGTGCAGACACTACACAGTGACTGCATTGCCACCGTCTGCTGCAGCGGCTGTACGTGCCGCTGAGGGAGGTCGCCGCTTCCACGTCGTTTAATTGGAAGACTGCCATTTTCAGTGCAAAAATGCTTCAGTGCAATAATTTAGTGAGAGCCAAATGCAGAAACAACATCTGCCTGACTGTGACAAGCTATAAAACAGAGCGCCGCACCCAACACTCTCGGTACTCCGAGCGAATTGTGTTATTGTCTGGCAAATTTCGAGTATGTGAAACATCACAGGTGTAGTGAAGCAATCTCTTCATGCAGAGGTGCGTGAATTATTGAGGTCATGCGATTGCAGAGATTCAGGGGAAAATTCCTCGTAATATTTCTCTCTAGCTCTGAGTGATCCTACGTGTTTACAAGTTTAACACCTTCTTTGGCAATCAACTGAAGGGCAGTGTTATTAGCAACCCCTTCATGTTATTCATGTAATTTGTTGTGATAATTATAATCCTGTTTTGAAAGTTGGCGTATTCCGTTATCAGGAATAGTGTGATCGTTCAGTCGTTCCGTACGTGTTTCACGAATTCCGTGTCGCTCCTTAAATTTTGTGACTAGAGTTCCGTGACAAGCCGACAAATGAGTAAGGTAATAACTTTTGAAGCGAACTCATTTCTCTTGCTCAAGTCGATGAGGGCCCATAAAATTTCATGAGAGGTGTGAAGCAACCTCTCAAACTGGTGCGATCCCGTTCCATGTTTTTGTGACGTGTCATTTTCAAAATTTTTCTCTAATTTGCATTCCCCTTCATAAATTGTTAGCTCATAATTATCGATTCAACGCAATATCCAATATTCATGGAACGTGCCACTGCAATTACGCTTTTTTGTCATTTTACTTTGTTGGTATACAGTATGTCGTTAACTATTTGCCCACAGTTGCAAAATGTATCGACCAGTGAAATTTATCCAGCCACATCACAAGTGCTCCACTGAGTGTTACTCGCGCTCCACTGAGTGTTACTCGTGCTCCACTGAGTGTTACTCGTGCTCCACTGGGTGTTACTCGTGCTCCACGAAGCAATGCAAGATTTCTCAAGTTTCTTCAAATAAATTTTAACTGCGAATCATTTCTGCCGCATTCTTGTTTTGAGATTCATGACCTGCTGCATTATGGGCGTGACCGAGGGTGATGTATGGATCCCTGGCAGCATGACAATCGTGCTCCGTGAGTGATGACTTCCGTGAGTGATGACCTCCGTGATAATGCCTAGGCAGTGGTAATAGGGAGTCATGAGCGACACAACCCTAAAGGAGGGTCATAGGTGACACAACCCTAAAGGAGGGTCATGGGTGACACAACCCTAAAGGAGGGTCATGAGTGACACAACCCTAAATGGGGGGGCATAAGCGACACAACCCTAAATGGGGGGGGCATGAGCGACACAACCCTAAAGGAGGGAGGTCATGAGCGACACAACCCTGAAGGAGGGGGGTCATGAGAGACACAACCCTAAAGGGCAGGTCATGAGCGACACAACCCTAAAGGGCAGGTCATAAGCGACACAACCCTAAAGGGCAGGTCATGAGCGACACAACCCTAAAGGAATATCAGGACCGAGTCTAACTCGCCTGCTAGAACGTCTATAATCATCTACAATTTTTTTAGCCGCCCGAGAGGAGAAATCGCCGCTGGATGGTTGGTTATCGTCGGGGCGGCGATTAAAGCCGGCCTGTGAACTCGTCATCTTTGGGTCGTGAACGCAAGCCGCCCTTTGAAGGAACCTGACCACGGATATTTGAGAATGTATTTCGACTACTCCAACGGTGAGAATTTTGGAAAGGCTTGTCTTGTGGCTGCGCAGCCTTCGGTGCCGTGCACTCGCGCAGCGCTCACTGTGTTGTTATGTCTTAATCCGGCGCTCTCTGGCAGTCGCAGCTTAGATTTATGGGTCCTCATTTTCGTGTCTTACTTGTGCATACGCGAGTGCCTGGCTGCAGATCATACCGTGATCTTACAGTGGGTGTGAGGTATGACAGTGATCTCTATATGTCAAGCTGGTACGATGCTCAGTCTGCTTATCAATCACCGTACTGTTGTGCACAATGATATGACGATATTTTGGTTAAACTATTTTGAATCTGAATAGTTGATTTCAATGGAAATCGCGAGAAACACTCGTGACCCATTTCAAGCTTCACTCGAAAAATAACATTAATTTTAGAAATCAATACAGTAAGTTCTGAATAACTTTTTGACGGATCACGTAGAAGTGCTTCAACACTGTACATTAGCCATAATTTTCAGAACATCGCGTGTGACCCACACCATGCAGGCCCCCCACAGCACGCACATAGGGCGCAGGATTGTTCTCCAACACCCGTGAGGCCGCGGCAGTCGCTGGACTGCCTGTTATGATTACCATTTTTATGCCTGCTATTCTGTGTTATGCCTGAGGCCAGCCTTAGGGGACAGGAGTGGACTACGGGCAGGCTCGGTTGTCAGGCGCGGTCACTTGACTGTTTCAGTTTTCTCTTGATCATGCTGTTTCCAAGGCGATTTGTCACAAATGAAATCTGATCTGTTTAAAGGAAGTATGATTTTGTCACAAAAGATAGTTAATTTGCTTGCCCCGAAAGAAGTTCAATTCGTGGCAAAATAAATTTAATTTCTCGCGAAAGAAATTTAATTTCTTAATTCCAGTGGCATTGTTCCCTCTTTAGAACATTATCTGCTGAGACGCAGATAAATTTTAAGCTTTATGTTTTATTTTTCATTTTAAACCTTATAAAATGCAATGTTATCAATAGCTTTCGCTGCAATATAAAGGTCCGAGATTATTCTATTGTCGTAGAACAAAAAACGTGAGCGGTGCTAATCAAACAATGTTGAATGACGTTATTTTTTAGCAATTTTTTCAAATAAAATAAAATTTTAGATTATGCTCCTTTCAATAAAACCTATTTCAGTCTGTTAGCTATGATAGCTTACAAATTACAAAGTTTTTAAATCGGCTACTTTTTAAGAGTGGCCCCTGCAAGTTCCTTGAGTATGGACGCGAAACTTCTAACAAAACTGTTTCTTGCTCTAATTTCGACTGTGGCGCAATACCGAACTGCTCTAGCATTCTAATTACCCTGGCGATATTTTTATGCCTCTTATTCTAACAGAGAATAATAATAATAATCCCATTTTCTTATCCCCTAACGAGTTGGCCAGCGTTCGAGGCTCGGTCCCTCCTTGTACATAAGATTACGCGGTCTGTAATGGCGCTAGTCGCTGGTGATGCATCAGCAAAGTCCAAATGGCGTCCCCGTCTATCGCAGGGCTGGCATGGAGGCGGTGTGAGGACTGGGGCAAACAGGTCCTAATCTGAGCGCCAGCCCTCGGCCTTTAATTAGAGAGCACTTAGGCGTGACGGCGCCTGCACTCCACACTGCAGAACTTCTAAATTCGCTGACGGTTTTTGAACGGCAGTCTTAGTCTTTTCTTTACGTCCTTTTAACGAAGCCTGCATCATTAACATAATTACGTTCAGCAGAGATTGTATCATCACTATAATTTCGTTCATCAAAGAGTTCATCATTAGCATAATTACGTTTAATTACACGCAAAATGCATGCAAACAAGGAGCGCTCAAACGCCCCTGAGTTCGACTCAGGCAACACAGGCGTCGTCGAGGGCTGATCTCTGCCGCTGTGTGAGCTCGTGTGTGGGTGAAAATGTGTGTATGTGAGTGCGTGTGTAGAAGTGTGTGTGTTTAGAAGAGTGTGTGTGTGTGTGATAGGAGTGTGTGTGTGTGTGTGAGTGTGTGTGGTGAATGTGTGTATGCGTGAGAGTGTGTGTGTGTGTAGAATTGTGTGTATGAGCGTGTGTGTGTGTGAATGTGAGTGGGCACATTCATACGACGTTAACACACACATGTCCAAGGACGTTGATTCTCATAGATTGTTTTGATTTGATTTCAGCAGCTGATATGCATCAATAGTTAACATGATTTTCTGCGCCCGGTCGCATTCGCTATAAAAACTGGGGGGGAAATGTTCTGTATTTTACGTAACGTACGTTAATGCACCACACAGGCTGGATAAGGGCACCACACAGGCTGGATAAGAGCACCACACAGGCTGGATGGGTGCACCACACAGGCTGGATAAGGGCACCACACAGGCTGGATAAGGGCACCACACAGGCTAATGGGTTTCCATCTTATAGGCCACATGCAGTTGAACATGTACAGTAGATGAGCGTGTAAACACATGCAGCTGTACATGTACGTTAACACAGTACATGGGCATTCGAACACGGGCAACTGTACATGTGCTTAAATTCAGTCCATGAGCGTGTGTACACGTGCAGCTGTACATGCACAAATTTCTGCCCCAGTCACAGCTCACCAAGCCAATATAAATTAGAGTACATCACGCTACTGCAGTCGCGGATTTTCATATCAACTGAAGCAATAGTATGACTCTATGGTAAATATTCATTTGACAAGATCGATTTTACCTCGATCACTGACATCGATCAATAAGCAAACATTGGTTTTCATGTCGTGGGCTACGCTAACATAGCTTGTGTATGTGCGAATAATTTACAGCACGACTCTGCTGCCTTCTTGCATGAACGTCGATTTCTGAACAAACGCTGGACTGTCAAAGCCACTGCTGCTCTTTCATAAACAAAGAGATTGCTGCAAAAAATTGATCTGTCTGTATGTATGAAAGACTCGGTTGGCAACAATTGAGATGCGATGTGTTTGATTATCATCATTTGATAAATCGGTGTTCTGGATACAGTTCTTGCTCGCAGGTGTGAACATCGACAGCAAGTTGACCTCTCTCCTGGTGAGGCAGAAAGGACGGACGGTTCTAACGGACGAGAGGCTAATTTTCTCACGAATTATTTCACATACAAAACAATTCTGTTGTCTATGCAAACCAGAACATGAAAAATTGCCTCCACGAACAGTATTGGGTCATGAATGACTTTGTGCACCTTTATCTAGTATTCAGGAAACTGAAATTTTCCGTCCTTTCTGTCTGACTTTGTATGTCGTTTTGCTGACGTATTAAGAAGGCGATGCTGTAGGGGCCTGCAGCATGGCCATGCGTGAAAATATTCATTCAAATTGTACAGCCGAAGTGAATGGAGCTAAGACACAGAAGGATAAGGAATAAAAGGTCCGTGTATCAAAGTGTAAATGCTCATTGCGTTAATTTTATTTCCTGAATTTGAAAAAAACTTTTTTACCCTTCCTCCACAACCTTATGTTAGGAAGGTGGAGGTGTTGAGAGAGAGGCCCACACAAAAATAAGATTGAAGGTTGAAAGAAGAGTTCTTCCAGTTCTATCGCTCCAGAGGTCTTACTTACAATTACGTACATGCGATGATTAAACTGAAATATTTCTTAGTCATTTAGCGATAAGATTTGAGGCAGCCATTGGTCTGCCTAGACTGTCAAACTTCTTATTTACTTCTCTGCAATGAGCATACACGTCTGTTCGACCGCGTTCACCTCACGTAAATATTACCCAATCACGTGATCCGTATCGTATATACCCACTCCCGTGCTCCGTATCATGTATACTCACTCCCGTGCTCCGTATCATGCAGACCCACTCCCGTGCTCCGTATCATGTATACCCACTCCCGTGCTCCGTATCATGTATACCCACTCCCGTGTTCCGTATCATGCAGACCCAGTCACGCGCAGGTACGCTGCGTAGGACATCGCTGATATCGTGCGCTTGCCCGCTCTAATTTAGTCCTTATCGAAATAATGCGCTCAATTACATGGCTTAGGCACGAGGATCTTCCTTTTACTCCGACGTAGAGTGCAGGGATATTTTTTGCAAGAGCAATTTTGCACCACAGCAGTACGGAAGCAAGGCATAGCTCTCAAGCGCTTCAGCAATGAAGGATCATTATCGCTATCCTGCACGAGTTGTTCAGTCGGCAATGTACTGAAGTGCGGATGTTCACGTGCATATGCAATACATAAATAGTTCATGTTCTCTGAAGGTAACTCTTGAGCGTGTACGGTAGAGAGTACTTCAGAGACTGCCGCAGGAAATGATGCACAGAGTGCTGTAGAGAATACTGCTGAGAGTACTGCAGAGAATATTGCAGAGAGGGTATTTCCGCCTTCACAATATCCTACTGCCCTCTCAACATCCCACTGCCCTCTCAACATTACACCGCCCTCACAATATCCTACTGCCCTCTCAACATCCCACTGCCCTCACAACATTACACCGCCCTCACAATATCCTACTGCCCTCTCAACATCCCACTGCCCTCTCAACATTACACCGCCCTCACAATATCCTACTGCCCTCCCAACATCCCACCGCCCTCACAACATCCCACCGCCCTCACAACATCCCACCGCCCTCACAACATCCCACCGCCCTCACAACATCCCACCGCCCTCACAACAAGCAGACAGCGTCAGTGCCTGAGGGACGCAGGCTCAGGCGAGAGGGCCCTAGCGGGTGTGTGAGGCATCTGAACCATGAGCCTCTTGTGGGTAATGAAGATGAGGGTAATGTGGGTGAGGGTACTGAGGGTGAGGGTTATAGAGGTGAGGGTAATGAGGGTTAGGGTGATGAAAGTGAGAGTGATGAGAGAAACAAGGGTCAGGCTATTGATGACAACGATGGGGGCATTAATTATAACAATTATATGAATCAGTATAAGGAGGGTAATAAGGGCTACGAGGGTAATAAGGGTAACGAGAGCAATAAGGGTAACGAGGATGATAAGGGTAACGAGGATGATAAGGGTAACGAGAGCAATAAGGGTAACGAGGATAATAAGGGTAACGGGGGTGATAATAGTAACGAGGAAAATAATGGTACCGAGGGCAATAAGAGTAACGAGGGCAATAGTGGTATCGAGGGTGATAAGGATAACGAGGGCATTAAGGGTAACGAGGGTAATATAGGCAACGAGGGTCAATCCCGCTCCGCACCCGCAGCAGCAGCTTAGCGATAAGCCCTCGTGCAGCCGCTCATTACTGGCCGACACGGCAGCGGTGACGGCCTCCCCCCGCCTGCGCGGCCTGCCGTGCCCCCGTGGGGGCGGCGCAGGGCACTGCAGGCACCGCCACGGCCGACCTCAGCACTCAGATCCCTGCGTGGAAACGCTCTGGAGGTTCCGAAAACGGACGAGGACTTTACTGCAGAACGCGGGCTCCGATGAGAGGTTGAAGAATATGTTCATTTATATACTGGGGAGCCACCCCCTCTCCCCCCGCCCAAACGCTGCACTACGGTACATCTTATGCAGGCATGGGAGGGTATGTTTTTCTTAGCAGTGTACTAACACACAAATAAGGTGTGTAGTAAAACACAAAACATGCTATCTGATGTATGCAAGAGTACTGCAGACGTGGTGGTACTTGTCATGCATGCGTGTAGGTACATATTGGGTCAGCCTGTTTGTGGGTTACTCGTTCTTGATACCGTCGAATATTCTCCTGTATGTAATTGAACTTACTATGACTAGCATGATACATATCTTCCATCGGACTTGTTATAAAATTTCTCACTATAACTGAAAAATACATTTCCGCACACGTCGGTTGCGCCGAACCCTCCAGAATGTCCTCTAATTTGTACTCCAATTATATTCATCAAATATCCGCTCATGCACTCTTCTATACATCCACACAAACTCCGCAAAACCTAAATCCTAATTCAAGCTAACACTCGATTCAAGTTTTATTTTATGGAGTGAGTGGCACACAGCTGTGCGTGTGACTAACACGCACAGTTATACGTGTGACTGACAAGCACAGTTACACGTGTGATTAGTACCCTGTCGTGAGTCGATTTGCTGCCATGTCATCCGTCGGCCAAGCACGAAATTTTGCGACCAAAGCCTGGCCTGCGACTGCGGTAATGGGGCTACCGCTCTAAGGCCACTGGACCCCTGTTGCTGGCGGGGTCGCTACAGTCCTACTTAGCAGCGCTTGTGTAAAGTACAACTATCTATGCTGGGCAAAGTAGAAGCACGGACTCGTTTTAATCATGAAGATTAAAACATTATCTTTCGGTGAAATTTAGTGCATGTTTCTAGCATACACAGTACAGATAATAGAGTGTTTTAGATAGGAACTACTTAGTGAAGGGTTGATTACTTCCTGCCACTGTGCACTGGGCCTGAGACGCTGTACTCTAACTGCAGCGTCGCAGCGCTCAGCGAAGACCCTCGCCCATGTTAACTCTTGACTTTCAAGTCACGTCTAAGTAAGTTTAACATCGACGTTAATTTAGCATTACTTTAATGAGCTTCAATTCACCCTCCAGCATCCGGCTACGAAAGTGATGAGTGAGGCACCTGTTGCAGTTCACCGGTACGGTTTTTTTTCGTTTATTCAAACGCGCAAACATCGAACCAAAATTGAAGGCTTGTTTACTTCGAGAAATTGATTCAACGAAAGGTCCAGAAAAGTTGAAAACGGAAGCAAGTTATTCTGATGAAACGAGCCATGTCTTACTTTTTTGGGTTTCATATCCGTTCCTTACACCGTCTTGTTCCATTCACGTATTGGTGGAGATGGCATACAGTGGAGATGGAGGACACTGAGCCCGGTGGGGGAGTCGGAACACACTGAGTAAAGTGAAGTTGAAGTACACTGAATACAGTGTTACCTGCTGGTTCTGACATGAAAGAAATCAAGAAATGAAGGTTTCGATATATGATCATCTTCATCACCTTTTCGCTAGTCTTCAGGTTAGATGTCTTCGCACCAATGATGACGATGATAGTGAAATATATGTACTCTTCCTCAGGATACCCCAGGCTTGAACGGTCAACTTATTCCTTATTAGGCTGCTGACGTCAAATTGCCGTGCATATTCTGTTGAAATCATCATGATTAACTTTACTTAAGCCAAGCTCACGATGATGAGGTGATCCTATATTGGGGCGGCAGGATGCATATTACAGCAACAGAGACACGAACACACAGCGCCCTGTGACTTACACTCTTTGCACATTTGCGTGGAGGTTCATGTTTCTTTGTGTGCGTGGCAGTCAAGGAATTATTCACGAGCTCCAGGATCGCTTGACGGTTGGAGCTGGCAGTGGACGGAGTCGAGGGGTTATGTTGGGGCTGGTTGACGCATCGCTGTGTTCCGGGGTGCCCGATAAATTTTTCCGTTCAAGGGGTAAAACTGCGAAATAATGACCGAGGAATTTAACAGTTCACACAATAAAATAATAACTTACCACAAACGTTACTTCATTTAGAAACTATTACAGACATGAATTTCTTATGTTATTAGAATGGACATTTTTATATGTAGCTGCTTGTGGGCCCTGATAAGTTTTACGGCTTCTACGGCGTCCTAAGGGACTCATGTTAATTCGTAGGACAAATTCCTCTCATTTCTTGAATGAATCAGCCTTAATTACTCTCAAGGATACACTGCAATATAGATGACACTACGCATATTGAAAGCATGTGCCTAAAACAAACTCATGTCCAGTTTTTACGTCGTAATGAACCAAACATAAAATCGATTGCACATTTGCGTGTCAAAGTACCAAAATCGTGCGAAGAGTCTCCCCTGTGTCACGAGTTAGCACACACATACACGTCTGCATACACAAACACTTACATGTGCGCACTCGCCTCTGCTCTCTCACAAAAATTCATACGCACTCAAACACTGAATGAGCGATATTTGTGAGCATGTTTGTGTGTTGAAAGGATCCACGGCGCCCCAATTAGCAGCCTGTGTACATTGCAATGAGAGAGATTGTTAGCGCCACAGGAGAGTGGGGCAGGGTGACCAGTACGGAAGATATTCGCATGCATTTTACGAGTGTTTGTGTACTCATTGATCGATAGGCCGTTGCTGCTGCCGCAGCATGAGGCCTCAATAATGAACGGGCGTACCTGCTCATGCAGTCGTGCTGTAATGCAGGGGGTCGATGCTGAGGCTTAAGGAGCTGCAGTCCTGAAACTCGGTTGTTAGTGTAGGAGTCGTGGAGCAGGAGTCCTGAAACTTGGCTGTTAGTGTAGGAGTCGTGGAGCTGGAGTCCTGAAACTTGGCTGTTAGTGTAGGAGTCGTGGAGCTGGAGTCCTGAAACTTGGCTGTTAGTGTAGGAGTCGTGGAGCTGGAGTCCTGAAACTTGGCTGTTAGTGTAGGAGTCGTGGAGCTGGAGTCCTGAAACTTGGCTGTTAGTGTAGGAGTCGTGGAGCTGGAGTCCTGAAACTTGGCTGTTAGTGTAGGAGTCGTGGAGCTGGAGTCCTGAAACTTGGCTGTTAGTGTAGGAGTCGTGGAGCTGGAGTCCTGAAACTTGGTTGTTGGTGTAGGAGTCGTGGAGCTGGAGTCCTGAAACTTGGTTGTTGGTGTAGGAGTCGTGGAGCTGGAGTCCTGAAACTCGGTTGTTGGCGTAGGGGTCGGGGAGGTAAGGCACTAGCGTGAAGGCGATAAGACTTGGGTGCTATCATAAAAGTGATTAAAAATTTATACTGATATATTGATAGAGAAGAGATAAAATTTGGGTGATGAATAGAGGATAAAGTTTGGGTATAGAAACTGGGATACTAACATACAGGAAGTGAAAATAGGGTACAAAATTAGAGGTAATGAAAATGGGGTACAAACATAGAGGTGATGAAAATAGGGCATAAAAGTAGTGATAATGAAAATAGGGTGCAAATATGGAGGGAATGAAAATTAGGTGCAAATATATAGTTAATGAAAATCGGACGCACATGTCAGAGTAATGAAACTACGAAATCGAGACTGGAGTTTGAAGCTGAGAGGTGGAAATGTCCAAAGGTATTTCTTGAATCAATTAATAACGCTCAAAAATTTTTCAGCTGGTAAATTTCATCTTATCATACATTTATCGAAGTTCACACGTACAGTTTTCGTGACTTATTGAATGCAAATGAAATGAAACAGGAAGAAATGCATTCTAAAGTTTAGGGGTCGATTGATCCTCTCTTGAATAATTACGATGATTTCGTCAATAAATGTAGGAGCATTCATACACTAAGTTAATTTCCTGCATGTGGAAACACTTACGAAAACGTCTTGTACTAATGCCCCCGAAAGCAAATGTAGGGTCATGATGATAAGCAGTGTCACGCTACGTAATTTCGGCGCCAACGAAGGATCGCAAAACTCAAACTCTCAAGATCTACGGAAAATACACCGAAAATTTAATTACCTCGATCGCAACTGATGTCAATTAAAAACTACGGAAATTACACCCAATATTTAAGTATCACTAACATCGTCTGATTCCTGAGAATCAGGAGTAAATTTTACGATAATTTATTGCAAATTCCATACTCTATCGATATTTATGAATTTAAAATGGCAGTGTACAGAATTGATAGATTAAACGGCGAAATGATCGAACTAATTGGATTCATTTGTTACATTTGATTTTATTTCGGGCTGACTGGGTTTATCTGTGCGGTTGCTCAGGTTCCCAACCTGCCAGTTGTGCTTCATTACCTTCAAAGTAAATTTCATCACACTAGACATACCTAAATTGAAATTAAATTACTATACCCAGAAAATACTTTTCATTTTTGACTTGAGTAAACTTGGTGAGAGTCTAGCTGATGCTGGATTGTTTCAACTAAAGTTATGTTTTCAATGCATGCTCAAACTGTGAACGATAGTAAGCATTCGGTACCTTTCTCTGGGACTATTCGAAAAATTGGCCAATGTGTTACAAAAAAAGTTTTTGAAAAATTTACAGCGTTTCTTATTTCTGATAACTGTCAATCCGAACGGTTGATAATTTCATCCATTGGCGAAAGTTACTTATCTTAGTTGTCTAGTCATGGTTATTCAAGAACAATTTCCTGACGCTTTTCTCAAATGTATTTTGAAGGGAGATGCTGCTATTCTACATTAAAATGATGGTTTCTTCAACAGGGATCGGCATGGCTGGAGCTACAGCGGCCCTCGTCTGCCAGACGCAAGATCACCCGCTGCCGCAGTTCTCGAGTGCGCTCCCGTCTCTGGCGCGTACGAAAACTTGGAATAGTTTCTATACAAAACATTTTTCAACACCCAAGGGCTTTCATCTTATCCCAAGAAGTTATTTTGGAGTGGGAACAAAGGAAGATGTCAAAGATCTTAACACAGAAGTAAAGAATACCATTACAGACATTCAGCCACTGCTACTTGACTTGGAAGATGAATGCAGTGCAACGAACTTTCGTGAAGGGAATTTCGACAAATGTGAAGAAATTTTAGAGACTCATTTCAGTGACAGTGAAGTTTTAGTGAACACACAGCACGACAGGGGTACAGGCAGCAACAGTAGTGAGCCTCGGGCAGTGTTTCACGGTAAAACGTGGGCACGAATTAGGGAAAACAGAATTAAATCTCCGGTTTGTAGCTCGCCCTCTGGTAGAGATGGTTCACTTGCAGTCACTGCAAGATTATTTGCTCATCGTAGCAGAAGTCTCGACTTGGGAAGCCAAGAAACGGTCGAGTTATTTGGAAGTAACTCTGGAATTAATGTGCCACAGATACCTAACGTGCCGCAATATTCGTCGATAGAAAGTGACCTAAAACCTCATTCTTCAGCGCTCGGCAGCGAGCGAGTTTCAGTCCAACTTTTGTCTCACTCTTCCCCACTACAAGATCTTCCACAGAGCCCTGGTGAGACAAAACCCGACGTGAATTTTTGTGTAAAAGCCAAGGATACAATTTTCCTGGAGCCCAAGCTTCCTTCCATTTCTCTCTCCACTAACCCTCCTTCCCAAGAACTCTTCACCAAAACGATATCATCCGATCGGCAAAATACAACTGATCTGAAGGACTTAATAAGCAATATTGACTTGAGCTCGACGGAAACTGTAGAAGTAAAACTAGAGTGTCCAGTGAGATCAGCAGAGAGGAGATCCGGGGATCCTGTTAGGGAGTACGAGGCTGTGGTAGCTACCACAAACCAAGAGTCTCGAACATACGAGACATTACTGCACTTGTCACAGACGTTAACGTCCACGATGGGGATCCGAATTTCTCATCCTCAGACCACGGGCTGCGCTACAATCGTGGCGCCGGTGTCGCGGAAAAATAGACACTTGGAACACCAGGAAATAAGTGAGGAGGGCAGTGGCGGGCTTCCAGAACGCGTGATTCAGTCTTCATGGATCAGCAAGCGCAGAGAAGTGAGTCATATGTTTATTAATGAACTTAAAAATTATTCTAGATACCTTTAATGAGCATTTCATCTAGGTGCGGCTGATAGGCTATTGATCTACTAAAATGCCATTGATGGCTGATCAAGATAACGCTGATGGGTCGTCTATCCGAGTACTGTTGATGGGTTCATAATATTGATTCTATAGATGGGCTAGTAACTTATGCTGTTCACTGATAAATAATTCAAATACTATTGATAAGTCATTTATCTATAAACCTTTATTGGGCCCCTTTTTTACATAGATTCATTTTGATAGTCTTTTAATTTAGATACTGTGAAAGGGCTATCAATTTTTAT
Source organism: Orchestia grillus (assembly GCA_014899125.1). Lineage (NCBI taxonomy): Eukaryota > Metazoa > Arthropoda > Malacostraca > Amphipoda > Talitridae > Orchestia > Orchestia grillus. Next base: position 16,965 of record VOMN01002000.1, read on the forward strand.
GCGGTTGATAGGCTATTAATCGAACTAGATGTGGTTGACGGGTTATCTAACTAAAGCCTCGTTTGATTAATCTGAATACCGTTGATGGGATATTTGGGCGAAACTTTTGAGCGACTAATTGAAACTTTTCCCGTGTTTTTTGTCTTGAATACAACAAGATCAATGATGTAGAAAGAACTATAAACTTGTGTACTAATAAACTTGCAAAATAATCAGCGATGTAGAGACACTGATGAGCTTGTAAGTCAATAAACGTGTAAAATAATCAGGGATGCCGAAACCCTGGTGAACTTGTAAACTCTAAATCCAGACTTCAGAATGTTATCTTGAGGCAGTAGGATCGCTCTGAGGGACCTGTGGCTGACTCGGTCTCCAGGCTCCCAATGGTTCCAATTGATCGTGCAGTTGAGGGCACGAATACCTGATGAACATCGACGAAATCTAAATGAAGTAATAAACTTTCAGCTGGCGGCAGATGAATGATGTTGTAGTGGATATTTAATGTTAAATTTCCGTGAAACGTCGGTAAGAGGAGGTTCTAGTATACAAGGTATTCCAGGGAAAGGTTAAGTTAGAGAGTAGCCTGGCTGCTGGCTCTTCAGGCCCTTTTCAACTCTGAGCTTTCCTTCTGCTGTGCCTCGTTCAGAAATGCTTTCAAGAAATTAGGAAATAATTTCTCATATTGATCGTCACCACTTTATTGCTATTACCGCTGTGTACATGGCACATACTTTAGCCTCAAATAAAAAGAATTACTTTACATAAACGTTAGTCCTTAAGTGTGCTAGGAAGATATACAGGTATATTTTGTTCCAAAGAAATTCGTGTTAAATGGCTCCTATTTATTAATTTTTCTTTCAACTTCCACTTCATGGGATTGCTAAATGATTATTTTAAATGTTTACTGAGACATAGAGGTATGTATGAATTGTTGCCTGGAAGCAACACTGCTACATAGGTAGAGGTGAGTTGTTTCACTATTGCTCCGTTGTCGGTGCAACTTGTCACTGTAGGCTGGTACCCGTTCAAAAGTTTGTCAATGTTCTTTTAAAAATTTTGATTTATTTTTAATGAATTGAGGCTAAGGTTTTGTGAATCTTCACGTACGCATTGCCGACACGTTTAAACAGTGTACGTGAGGCACATGTGTACGCAGTGCACATAACTCACACACGTCCACACAGCACAAGTGAGGTGCCATAGTAACACACATCACTCGATGTAGCTGAAGCAAACTGGGGCAGAGTGATGGCAAGGTTTAGTGCCACAGCTGAGGACCGTCGGAGAACACCGCTCTGCTGCTCGCCACGTAGAAACGAGGACGTAAAACGCGATCGAGGCATGCAGAAAGCGTACGTGAGCGCAGTAGAATGCGGAGCGTACCATCTCGTGCATTCCAGGGGTGCAGTAGGTGCAGTAGGTGCGGGCCTTGGAGGCCGGTTTGCTGTCAATGGGTCACGCTGTAGAGGGATCCTGCTGAGCATGAGTTGAGAGCAGCGTTCGAGTTGTTCAGAGGTTTTTATAGTCCGTCGTGGAGTATCATTGCTAGAAGACATCTGCGCATGTGGCGCCGGAGGAAAGGGGGATAGTTTTAACATTATTTGGAATGGAATTAGAAAGTGAGTAAAACGGTTTGAACGTGCGACCGTCTTGAAGACTTGCGATAATTAGACGAAAAAATGACTTATTTACTGTGACTTAAGAAGGCAAATGCTTTTTATAGCACGAATTGTCACGGGACACCGGAGAAAGAACAGCGCGGGATTGCTGTTCTGTAGTCACAGTCGAAAGTGCGTGAATTTTGAAGTAACCGATTTCACCTTAGAATTATTGAGAATAAATAGATATTAAATTATAGTTTATCTCCTTTAAATGTAAAAGTTTTCCAGTTTGGATAGTTCTGAACACGTAGTTACAAATGGGGCGTAACATGTGATGTCGAAAACTGAACTCAATGTTGTTCACTATGTGGTGAATCATATGCTGCAACATGTGCTGCACCATGTGGTGCACCATGTGGTCCACCATGTGCTGCACCATGTAGTCCACCTTGTGGTGCACCATGTGCTGCAAATTGCCATGCACTTTTGAAAGCACGAATCACAAATATAGCCCATCACAATGCACTGAATAGTGTATTGACTTGTATTTTTAAATGCAAGTCAGCCTCGAAGCCTGGGGGGACGGTTGTTTCTTTTGTTCATCATTGGTAGTTTCGAAGCACATGATGTGATTGTAGGGTTGTTAGAACAAGAAGTGTTTGCATAACTTCCTACCATTTAAAAAGCTGAAAACATTTTTGGGACTCATCTGCGATGAAGTGTTACTTCAGCAAGATTTCTCTCGATAAAAATTGTCTTTTAAAACGACACGTCATGCTCGCTCTGTTCTTGTAAAAAATATGAGTACGTAACACTTCATCGACGAGGGCAAAATTCATTGAGTTGGGGTTATGTATGATTGCATTCATTACAACTGGGATTTTAGAGTAAAAAATATTTTTTCCATATTTTTAAGAGCTTAAGTATGAAGATATGACTAGGGGAACGGCATAGAGAAAAGGAGTTTTCAATGATAAAAGGCAAAGTTGGCCTTCTTCATGAAACTTCCCGACGTTTTCTTTCGACATCGTGACTGCACCACCTTTACCTGATGTTCTTTGCGTGGCAGTCAAGTATGAGGCTTGGAAAAATATAAAGAGCATAGAAGATACCCATAAATTTGTGTGTGAAGATTAAAGTCATTTCATCGGAACAAAGCCTTCGACTTTCAACGTAAAATGCGGATTTGTGAAGGCAACTATTTAGAGGCCATTTGATTTACCGTTTAACTCTGCTGCTAGAGAATCACGGAAATCAAAGTTTTAAGGTTCGTACTTTTGAGCTTTCAAGATGGAAATTAGGCTCTAATCACAGCTCCTGTAAAGGCTGATACAGCCCAGTGAACAAAGGAATCGTGAACCATCTTCAAAAAGATAATTAAATCTTTAGTGTAATTACCGTAGGTTTAATGAATATAACAAAAATTCAAGGTATATGACAATACATATTTCACTCTCACTTCGATAACGATAGGTGTTCTCAAAAAAAGTCAGCATGGACTTTAAATAACAACAGCATTATATATCTGCTAACTAGACTCCTCGTAATGCTACAGTTTTCAAGCTTACAAAAAGGCTCGTAGGAACTTCAACTTCAGTTGAATTTGTTTAGAGTTAAATTATTGATTTGACCTTGAATAATTTAGAGCTTTTACTTTGGAAGCTTTCATTTAATTAGAAAAATTGTTGCTCAAACAGTATGCAGCCGTATACCCGTGATAGTACCACGATTTGCAATAACTCCAGCAGTTATCATCGATCTCTGGCCTCTGCAAGATAGACATTTCGTTCCTCCTCAATCAAGTTGTCTTTTTTTGTCACTCTTTTGACTTCACGTACTTGAAAGATTTTTGTTACTTTCCTCTTCACTCATGTTCCTTCTTTTTTATCTATCTCTCTTAATCTTCCACAGAACATTCTGTCTCTCATGTGCTGTCACGTTTCTTCTTTTTAGTTACTGTACCTTCTGTCTCTTCTTTGGCTAAGAAAGTTCAGTTTTCTTCAGTGTTTAAACGAAACCATCTATGCCTTTTTCATCTCAATTAGCTGTTCTTGATTGGTTTCTTCTGTCAAATACTTAGAGGTTCAGCCAATTCCAGTTAATTAGATTTGAACTTTTTCAAAAGCTTTTATTGCTAGTGTAGCCATTTGACAAGAAAATGACACTGACATGTATTTCTAGCGATGCTTCAGGGGACGGCTCTGAAGAATGTAGGCAGGCCTCCCACCGCTAAACCAAAATTGACACGCGTATTTTGGTCCCTATACTGACCGAAACTATGGTGCGATGAGGCTGTATTTAGCTTTGCGCGAAAAATAAGTCTCAGCAGTTTTACTTACATAAGTGCATGCATACACAAGCAATGAGACCGTGTTCAGTTCACACGGTAACCTAGCAGGCGAGCTTATGAAACGATACTTAATGGTCCTGTTGGTCGATGAAGGCTTCAAGAGACCTCGTGTGAAGCGTGTCTGCTCCCCAACTTGTTTCATTACCGATTATTTCTTCGAAAGTTTTCAGTACGCTTCATAAATTGTTAATTTATTGTTTGTGAG